>JANSTT010020576.1:0-46893 GCA_026745375.1 Platyura marginata | reverse complement strand
GGTGTTACGTTAACACGTAAAACAACAACAACTAACGCCAAACTCAGTCTACGAATCCCACGAAAACGCACCTACTAGCATCAATAAAACCAAAAAGCTTCCATTATTTGAAACAACCAACACCCAACATTCTTTGTGTTTTGTCTACAGATGTCTCTAGGCACACAAGCACAATTTGTTTACAAACTGTCAAATATGTCAAAAAAATGTCTCGAATTTGCAATGTTACCACTGACGTGTCATTTAAAATTTTTATTTAAACTAAAAACGTTTTAAAACTTAAATAAAAATGAGTTCGCTTACGCGTCAGCTATAAAAAATTTTTTTTTAATATATCTAATAAATTGTGTAAACAAAGTAACAAGTTTTTATTGCTTGACTTGTAGCTTAAATAACAATTATTACTTGTACAACTCTTAAATTGCTCTTCCCTTCTATGTTCCAACGTTAACTTAATTTATTTACTTATTTATAAAGAATTTTATATGATTTATTCTAAAACGACAAGAGGAATGGATGATAGAACCAGATTTATTGTTTGTTCGTTGGGAATATTTTTTTGCTATTTCTACTTTGGAATACTGCAGGAGAAGATTACGAGAGGCCGGTATGGCGATACGGTAAATAGTGATGGCAGTCACGGTGAACAATTTACATTTGCATTAGCGCTGGTCGGTGTACAATGTCTATGCAATTGGATATTTGCTAAAGGTAAATAACAATGATCTAGTGTGATCCAGATTTTTCTAATTAGAATTTTGGTTACTCCTCTATTTTCTAGCTATGCTAATTACAAAACCTCAAAAAGAAGATACAACACATTATGGATACTATGCTAGTTGCTCTCTTACCTATCTGCTAGCGATGGTAACATCAAATATGGCACTACGATGGGTACCGTATCCGACTCAAGTAATTGGCAAATCAGCAAAACCAATTCCGGTAATGTTGCTGGGAGTGCTAATCGGCAACAAAAAGTATTCACTGCACAAATATATTTGCATTGTGACGATAGTGGTCGGTGTCGCATTATTTATGTACAAAGATGGTGGTAAGAGTTCCAATATCAATGAGGAGACAATTGGTTTAGGCGAGATTTTGTTGTTCCTAAGTTTGTCCATGGATGGACTGACTGGTGCCATACAGGACCGAATGCGTGCCTCAAGTGCACCATCAGCCCAACAATTGATGTTGGCTATGAATGGCTGGAGTACCATTATGGTAACAACTGCCCTCTTCGGAACCGGCGAGATATTTGATTTTATTGCATTCTCCACAAAGTATCCACATCTGTGGGTACATCTTAGTATGCTAGCGCTAACCGGTGCTCTAGGACAATTATTTATTTTTATGATGGTAAGTCATGGACGAACATCACAAAATGTTCTTATCGAATCCAATAATTAATTCTAATTTGTAGGTCTCATCATATGGACCACTATCATGTTCGGTTGTTACGACAACCCGAAAATTCTTTACCGTTTTGTGCTCGGTAATATTATTTGGCAACGTATTGGTCGAACGACAGTGGATCGGTGCTGCATTAGTCTTTGCTGGTCTATTTGCTGATGTATTTATGGGGAAAAAACCAATGAAAAAACCACACGCTAAAGATGAGGCTCAAGAGAAATTAGTATCATAGTTGGTGTTCCATTTGAGACGTTTTTATTTTCTCTCTCAATGTACATCTTTAAGTGACACAAGTTTTGTATTAATTTGGCCAAAAATATTTTCCATTTTACTCAGTGAATTTTGAATTTTTTTTAAACATATTTGGCGCAGTACAGTACGATAAGGCTATGTACAGGGTCCTACTATAATTTACCATAAAGGACTTGATAGGTGAGTACTTGAAATTATCCAAATTACCATTTTATTGAGTCTATCATTTGACTTTAAACGTTTATTTTACAATAAACACTTATAACTCCTTTCCGTGCACATTTACAGTCTATTAATAGTGATAGTGAGGTTTTTGTTGTAGTTTTTGGCCCATAAAATGTCTCGAATATGTGTGATCGAGTAAAAATCTACAGAAATCAGTAATTGGGTGACGCAAAAATAGGTCATGTCCTACTTTACAATTTTCATCTATCTCAACGTTGAAAAGCTTCATCATTTTTTGTTCAAAAATCAAATTTTGTAAAATTGATTAAAATACATTTTTTTTTCTGTAAACGTGTCTTGTAAACACTTTTTCTATTACTACTTAGATGGTACTGTAAACGCTGTTATATTAATAATTAAAAAAGCTTTATCGAAAGCATAATTTATAACGAACACAAAGTTCTAAAATTTGAAAAGCGTTTTTAGTGTAGCCACATTACCAATCATTTAATACTAACATCTAGGTAGATATAATATTTATAATAAATTATAACGGTTTAGTAACGGTTATTGTGCGCAAACGCAAATTTTGTACCCCCTCAACATTTATATTTGCGGAAAAACCTGCGAGAAGAGCACACCGTATAGTACATTTTCAATGGAAAATGTAAATATGGACGAGAGCAGCATGAAATGTTGTGTCCAATTGTGTTTTTGGAGTAGGATCGACCGACCCATTCGGTAGATTCGTGGCGTCGCGACGTCCGTCTTCGATTGAAGAAGCAAAAGAAGAAATTTGTATTTTCCATCCAAATGTGATAGTTGAACATTGCACTTTAAGTAATAAAAATCGATTTAAGTGTCTTTCGGATAGTTTTCAGTTTATTTTTAATGTTGTACGGCTGTTACGGTTTGTATTCTTCAATGTAATATTATTTTCGTGACTATTTACGTTCGTCAAGTAATTAGTGAAAATTTTGGATTTTCCATTTAAGCTTTAAAGTCTGAATAGAAAAAAATAAAAAAAAAATAAAAAGTAGAAAAAAGTGAAATCTACTTAATGCAATTTGCATTGAATTGTGTAATCGCAACCAAGTGAAACTTGTGAAAATTGCAATCAAGTGCAAGAGTATTCGTATTGTGTATTTGTACACTCTGTAACACGGCTATTATATTTGCTGTCACATTTAGTGTTGTGTATGTATGTATGCATTACAGGCGCTATACGACATGAATTAGAAATAACACTGCATCATTATTCTACAATTTTTTTTTTTTTTTTTTTTTGGTAGAAAATCCGCATAATATACCTGCCTACCTACCACCTAACTACCTTGTCCAGTTCTATGTACAATAGTAATGGGTCATAATAAGTGATTATATAATTTCTTTACGTATTTTTCACTTGTACCTCTCTACCTACATAATATCCAACTATTTCATGACCGGTAATGAGCAAATCAAATCAATATTTTGGTTCTTTTTTTGTTCGTTGAGGTTCTCTCTGTGTAAGTATACATATATATGAACATTTGTATACTGAACCGCCCCCACACTTTCTATATAAACTCGTTATATGTATATATGTACATATGTATTTACCTCTAGTTGCTAGAGACTAGAGAGTTCTATGCTGTATTTAGTATTTTGGCCAATTTAATTTACAAAAAAAAAAAAACAAAAAACAAACCAACAAAAAAAATTCCCATTTTAACCGTCGAGTTTATTTATTGCTCCGTGTAAATGTCTCTAAATGATTCGCCGAAATTCGGATACATTTTTGGCAACTTGTAAAATTTTTGTAAAAGAAAATCGATTTCCCACTTAATAGGAGAACGCAGTGAGAAGATATTATATAAAATCTATACAACAGCGGGTTATTATATATATAAATGCCGCCGAGTATTTTGTTTTTATATATGCATATATATACATATATATTCAGTGGTGGGTTCCCCTTTGACGTATGTTATATAAAGCACAGCTGTGATATGGTATATATACATATGTATCTCCATCTATCGAGATTTAGTACAGTTTCTTTGTGGCCATTTCCAGAGATATGTGATATTTTTCAAGGATGTGTAAAAGATGCATTGCGTTGGATGTAGGAGAGGTCCCTTTTTGCGGTGTGGACATTTTTTTTTTACCAAGAGATCAAATAGAGTTTCACCTCGTATAACCTCGTATAATGCCGCGTTATAGAAGACAATGAACTCATACAAAAAGTAGGGTTATGTTCCAAATCTAATAAAAACGCTATTTTTTCAAAAAATTAAAAAAAAATTCAAATGTAAAATTTTTGTTGAATTTGAATGGTTTTCAATGAACTTGCAGGCGAGTTTGAAAGGTTTTCAATTAATTCGACTAATTCTCAACGCAGCTCATGAAAACATGAGTTAACCCTTTCGCTACGGCAGGGACACATATGTCCCGGCAAAAATCTAAAAAAAAATAATATGTCCCGTAAAAAAATGATTGGGACATATGTATCCCAACCCCCAGGGGGTCTCTTGTCCTTTCTAAAAAAAAATTTCTGTGATTTTTTTTCTATTTTAAATATTTTAGCATGAACAAGCTAAAAGAAACTTCGGTGCGTATGGTGGTGGCTTTCCGGGTCGAAAGGGTTAAAGTTATAGAAAAATAAATATATATGTTTTTATTTTAGATTTAAGATTATAGAGTTAATCATAGAGTTTCGCATAAAATATGTATTCTATTTCAAAGAATATTTTAAGCGAAAAAATCAATATTTGGAAATTTCAAGACCGCTTTATACGAAACTACAACCGCGTTATACAAAGAATGTCCGCAATTTCAAAATCGCATTGTAGCGAACACGCGTTATAGAAGTACCGCGTTAAACGAGCGTTATCTGTGGGAAATAAATCAATTTTATATCGTCGAATATTTTTCTCTATGAATCAGATGTATGGAAATAGCATGTTACAAGAAAAAAAGGGAAGAAAGGGAGAAAGGGAAATAAAATCAAATCTATGGAATCTCCCGCTTCAACCGTAAGCACTTACGCACAGAAACACTTCACTTGATTGGCTTAATTCGCAGTTACTATCCAGATGGTACATATAGTAACCCTTCTTCGTACCTACTTTATAAATTCTTACGTACAATACATTCATGTAGACTGGAATGACACTTAAGTGCATGCTTTAAGTCTCAGACATTTCAATAGACTATATGCTCCCTGTTGTATAATTAAAAAAAAAAAAATCTTTTCAACTGTGTAGCAATTAAAACAAAATGATGCATACGCTCCCAAAAAGCATGAAAATTACATTCACACAACTAAAGGAAATACCCTGACTAATCCAAAATAAAAAAAATATTAAGAAAAACAAAATCAAAAAGTGAAAAGAGTGCTAAATAAATAGTGTAAAATTAACGTAAAAACGGCCTCGCAAAAATCACCTTGGCGAACAAATAGGACGACAGGTAAGCTTACCGTGTATATGGTGTGGGTGCTACCACCGTTACTATTTATTTACAATATAAATACATTTTAATTATAAAACCTCAAGATTGCGGTGCTCTATGCGTCTTAATGCATAATAAATCTAATTAATATAGTTTCGTGACGTGATGTACAGAGCGCGATAGAAATTGTAACTTGCCGTGTTTAAAAAGCTAATGTTTGGGAAGCATGAAATGAAAATATTTAGATTCACTTAGATATTACACCTATAGAACATAGGTAAAAAAAACAACAACAATCAATTAATCATTGCAGTGGAACTGAATTACATAAGGATTTGTAAATAATGTAATAGAGAAAAAACGGAAGTTACATTATATCTTTGAGATTTTATTCAATCAAAGAAAAATCTATTTTTTTGAGCCCGCATATAAATTCCCTATACTGAGATCTGCATATTTTCAACCCTATTTGATACTCTCCCTGAATGGTTTTAAATATGACACCTACTTGACCAAGTATCGTTGATAGTCTGGGTGCCTAGGCATATAAGGAAACGAAAGAGCGGATGAACTGGCAAGAAAGGAGGGCATCCACCCACTTCATTAAACCAGAGCCCTTATGTGGAATCAAATATATGTAAATACAATCCGAGGAGAACTGAAAAAGGAGGAAAAAGAGAAAAGAAACAAGCAACGGAGTGAACTTCCGAAGCTAAGGCCATCTAAAATACTACTCGGGAACTAATGACCGAAAGAGGTATCAGGCTAGTATAAGAATGAGCAAAAACAGACTTAGGATACTGACGGGATTCTTGGCAGACCACTATAGACTGAATGGACACCTAAGGAAGGTAGGTCTCAAAGAAAGCGGCACGTGTAGGTTTTGCGAAAAAACGGAAGAAATCCCAATACATCTCCTTACGGAATGCGGAGCACTTATCAGCAAAAGGAAAGATCATCTGGGAAATTACTGCTTAGTTGAGAGGGATCTTTTGTCCCTCAATCCACTCAAGATCCTAAAATTCCTAAAGAAAATCGGACTTGAAAAGGTACTCTAGGCAATGGAGTGGCTACATGAAGATGGAGTAAGAAGGGGGGCACAATAGATCTAAATACAGGTCGAAGTGCACCGATCACCCCCAGGATAATCCTTGAAGTTACAAAATTTCAACAATAAACCCTCTAGTAAGCCAATTTTTTTGGCAAAAAAATTAAGGTAGGGCAATTTTGGGACGAAGAAACTGGAAATGGTGTTTTTAACACAGGATAAAACGGTCTTGGCTACTAGAGAGTATGCCTTAAATAAATCACTCTCTCACTCTAAATCGTCCCTTTTAGTTTGATACCATTTTAAAGCACCCTCTGCATATAGTGAGTTTTACCTTGATTTCTAATTAGAAAATCTAAATATTTTATGGTCAAATCGTAATCATTTCGTAAATCTAGAATTGTACTCGAAAAGGCTTTATACCAGATTCGCAGTGACCTCCCGAAGAAACAAATCAAATTCTGGTTAGTTGCTTATCATACATTTGTACCTACTCAAATGTGGAATTAACTGGCGCCTGACAGGAGAAATACCTATCGAACAACAAATTAAAAAGAGACGCTCGAACTGGATTAAACAAGTTCTTCGACGCCATGAAATTACTGCCCATAAAGCGTTATTTTGGAGAGCGAGAAATATGTGGAAAAGGACCGCCATTAGGGAAGCTAGAGGGGGTGGTAAGCGTTGGAACGAGATCGGTGCCTTTGCAATGAATATATACAGATGGAGTGGGGTTAAAGGAACCAAAGAAGAAAGGCGAGACACATTAAAGAATTGAACTATTTACTTAGCTGAGAGTTACGAAACTTTATTGTTTGTTTTAGTTATATATACCCACAAATTTATCGATCTACTCTTTACTGTTAGCACGATAGCTTATCGTTCAAGTGCCTCTACTTACATTTATAAACATTCCATTTAAGAACACTTAGGCAGGGTTATTTTAATTTTAAAATCTGATATTAGAATATGATAAATTATGTCAAAAAAACAATTTTAAAAAATGGTCCTACCGATCCTCAAAATTTTTTTGTTTAATCACCCAAGTCCCTCCTATTTTACGACCATGATTTTCTTATTTTATTTGATTTTAAAGCCCTTTTTATTACCATTCCAACACATCTTTACTTTTGAAAATCGATTATGATTTGGGTTGACAATAATTTTTTAAAAATTTTGACAAAGTCAACATTTTGGCCAACCCCTCTATAACTTTTGAATTGGGAGAAGATTCTATTGAAGAACAAAAGAATTGCTTTTTAGACATAATTTACAATATCCTCTAGATTAGATTTTAAAGAAAAAAAAATAGTTTTACCGTTTCATCCGTGAAATTAAATGGAATGTTCGTATAAAATCAGAAATGATAATTTGTTTTATAAGCCAAAATTATAAGTGGCATGCACATATGTATGCGCGCATGTACTTAAATGGATAAGAAATGACCCACACAAATTTGTGTATAAATATTGGCTAAGTCTATGCATAGTCGAATAGTATACTACTGAACTGTGGCCTACACATGCGCAATTGATTTAGACATCTATTTTGTGTAGGTGTATAGAATAGAAAGATTGGTGTTGTTTTCAAAAATTGTTTTCAGTCTGAAAAATTAATTCAATAAGGTCCGATTAAAAAAAATTACATTTATGGTGCTGTCATTAATTAATGAAGTCATCGGGCTTCACTGGCTTATTATAAGTACACTAATAATTATTGTGCTATACAATTTTATTATCAAAGATTGGTTCTACTTTAGCAAAAACAATGTAAAATTTATTCGTGGGATACCATTCGTTGGGTCCAATTATCGTGTATTATTTGGATGTGAATCGATTGTTGATGCTTTCCGTAGAGGCTATGATAAATTTCCCAACGAAGAAATTTACGGAGCATATGAAATTGGCGGAAAACCAGTTTACTATGTACGTGATCCGGCACTGATTAAACAAATCACAATAAAGGACTTTGATCATTTTATCAATCATCAGTTTCAAGTTCACGAAGACTCCGACACATTATTTGGTCGATCGTTATTTTTTATGAGAGATGAACGATGGCGAGATATGCGTGTGACCTTAAGTCCAGCATTTACTGGTAGTAAAATGAGATTAATGCTGTCGCTTTTAAATAAAACATCGAACATTTTTTGCAATTATTTAAAAATGGACATTGAAAAAACCAATAATGTGATCGAATGTGATTTAAAGGAAATTCTTTCCCGGTTTAGTAACGACGCAATAGCATCGTGCGCATTTGGATTGGAAATAAATTCGTTAAAAGATAAAGATAATGAATTTTACATAACTGGAAGTGAGATTGCGGCCTTAAGTGGGTTCAAGATTTTGAAATTATTTTTGTATGCTGCCTTGCCGAAGCTTATGAATTTCTTGAAATGGCCGATTTTAGACAAACGAGACGTCGACTTTTTTAGAAATATTGTTTTGGGCAATATGCGGTATCGTGAAGAGAACAACATTGTTCGAAATGACATGATAAATTTGTTAATGGAGGCCCAAAAAGGTTTGCTGGATGTCGGAATAAGTGATGACAAAGAATCGGATATGGGTTTTGCAACAGTTAAAGAATCCACAGGACATTTAGGCAAAAGAATTGAAAGTAATTATTATCTCTAGAATAAGATTTCTTATATTTTTTTATTGACAATATGACAATATACAGAATGGCACGAAGATGATTTGGTGGCGCAATGTTTTCTATTTTTTTTGGGCGGATTTAGTACTGTTACTATGACGGGATCATTTGCTCTTCATGAATTGGCTATAAATCCGGACATTCAGCATAGATTGTACGAGGAAATTGTTGAACTACAAACGGAACTGAATGGCAAATCAACTACTTATGAAGATTTGCGAAAACTAAAATATTTGGACATGATCATATCGGAAACATTAAGAAAATGGCCCCAAGCACCAGCCATTGGTCGGTGTGTAAATAAACCGTACATTCTTAAAGAATCCAATGGCAAAAAAGTTCAACTTAATGTTGGCGATCATGTTATGTATCCAATACAGGGTTTACAATGGGATCCAAAATACTTTCCAAATCCGGAAATTTTTGATCCCGAACGATTTAACGATGACAATAAGGGAAATATTGATCCGGCAATTTATATGCCGTTTGGTATTGGACCGAGAAATTGTATCGGTTCTCGATTTGCTTTGATGGAATTGAAAGAGTTTTTGTTTACATTTATATCAAAGTTTTCCGTTGAGAAATGTGCTAAGACACAAGATCCACTGCAGTTGAAGAGACGAACGGGAACAGTTGAAGCGGAGAATGGTTTCTGGGTTAAAATAAAGCTAAGAGAATAAAGTAAATGGAGAACGGTTTTTACAATAAACATCTAAATTCTAAAATTAATTTTTTTTATACCCGTATGATGTTAATCAAGGGTATTATAACTTATAACGGAGTTTGTAACGCCCCTTAATACTCATCTTAGAAAAAATTCCAACACCATTGTCTTTCTCGTGAAATTCTAAGTCGAAATATGCATGTCCGTCCGTAATCAAGCTGAAATTTTGACAGTTTATTATGAGATCCCTATTGTTTTTGGAGAAAATGGGACAAAAAATAGGGGAGGCTGTGGTACAGTGTTCAACTAATTTTGATAGAAACGATTCATTTACTCGAAAGATAGTCTAAATTTAGAAAAAATAAATATGACAACAATTATAGAGAATACAAAAATGAAGATTTCTTTCATAGACCAAAAAGTTGTATGACCTAGCGTTATGGCGCTGCAATCAATTTTATTGAATTTCTAGAGTTTTTAATCATTTACTCAAAAAGTATTTAGATTACGGAAAAAATTAATATAACAAAAATGATAGAGAATTAAAAAATGAAGATTTCATTCATTGACTAAAAAGTTCCACAAAATACCGTTATGGCGCTGCAATCTATTTTATGTCATTTCTACAGTTTTTAATCATTTGTATTTAATTTACCCAATTATATTTATCATACAGACAAAATAGACACGGACAAAGTTATAAACAAGTACGCATACGGGTATATTATAATCGGAGTAGCCAATTTTCCTTTCTTTACTGGTTATTAGTATATAAGGTCATTTCTTTGACCTTGACTATATTCAACTAGAGTTTATAGACCTAGCTTTTGTGAATACATTGGTTATTGGTTGTTGAAAGAAAAAAGTCTAAGTACACAATGAGAGAATTTTTGAAGAAATCACAATTTCAATTCAATTTTAAACAATTTTTTTTAACATTTAAGCTGATGAGACTTCAAGAAATACAAAGCGCCGCTATGAACTAGCATTTTTTCATATGTTGTACCTAGTACCTATAATTTTCACAAACAAGGCTTGATCAACTCTCGAGACAGTATCAAGATTTAATATTTTCGAAATACTGTAATTGATCGAAATGTGGTACTCGGTAAACGGACAAAACTTCCCTGACCATTTTTTATAAGGCGGACAAAATCTCCTCTGACTATTGTTTATAAGACGGACAAAATCTCCCCTAAATGAATTCTCCTTCTCCAGGAAGGATTTTGTCCTGGGGGGATTTTGTCCGGGTGAGATTTGGTTCGCTTTATAGGAAATTATCGGGGGTATTTTGTCCCCTTTAAAAAAAAATTATCAGAGAGGATTTTGTCCTACAACCGTGGTACTCAGCACACCACGCGATTTCATTGGTCAAATCTTCAAATGACAATAAAGTCGACCCTTAAGTTATGATTTGCGGGGTTAATTTCTGCTTAAAAAAAATTTGAACATTTTGTGGGCGCCGAATTATAGAAATGGTGACACGATGAGAAATAATTGGTTCCATATTTGGGAAGATGACAAAAGTGTATACGCTTTTCAGAACCAAAAAGAAATTGTCCTTGGGAAAAAAAATGAAATCTCTCTCTGGTCAGTGAATTACATTTTATGTTGCAGCATATTATAATTTCATTATCCGTTTGAAACAAAGCCAAAATATTAAAATCAAATTTATTATTAAAACATAAATAAAAATCATTAAATCATGAATAAAAAAAAAAAAAAAAACCAAGATATAATTTCATTTTGAAATCAGCAAGAAAGAATCAATAAAACTTTAAGATAAACAAGGCGTCGTCTTTGCCATAGAAAAATCTAATTTATGAAAAATAAACAAATTGAGTGAAGAACAATCCATTTTTATTATAAATGATGATCTAAAATGAAAATGCGGATATTTTCTGGGCAATGATGAATAAATTGTCAGAATAAATCTTATTCTATATATATGAGAGAGAGAGAGAGAAATGTTCTATTATAAAAAAAAACTCTCATTATGTTCGGTATACTCTCCATTAAGTGTGCGGATAATTGACAAAATGATCATCATGCTGCGTTTATTTTCTTATTTCCCAATCTAAAAACAAAACTTTATAGACGCATGGTAAAGAAGAGCCGAGGAGGGAGGGATATAGAAAGAAAAAAAACTATAAATTTTATTTTTGGATATCACGTTCATATGGCATTTAAACACGCTATTCCATTCAATAAATGTAGAGCAGCATCAAAATAACATGAATCGTAGGTTATGTAGGTTAATATACAGAAAAATTCTATACCATTTTTTGTTTTGTATTTTTATTTATCCATATTTTTGTATTTTTATTTTCAGATGTAACCGATGAGGATAGCGGTGGTGAGGAGGAGGCTTCAACGTCACGGAAAGGTCGATTTCGTGTTAGTTCAACCTCCTCCGGACCACCAGAAACAACTTTGGGACGATTTCGGCTAATACCACAAGGTTTGTGATTTTTATCAGATTATTCAATGGGAAAAACCACAATTATTTTACAAATATATTATTTTAACCCTTTCGGAACCAAGTCCAATATATTTACATCTACACATTTTTAGAACAAAATTTATCAAAATAAAGCTATCCAATACATTGGACTTGGTTCCGAAAGGGTTAATGTTGTTTTATGTACAGGACACACAGCTATTAATTCAGTGGCGTTTTAATTTTCCTGACTCTGGGAAATCACAGTCAGAGGCGTTCTCAATACGGACTTAAGAGGGGGTATCAAATTAAAGAGCAGGGATCATTTGATCATCAACCTATTCATTATAATTTATTAACAGAACGTAAAATAAAAGAAAATATGATAAGCACCAAGAAAGTTTACATATAGATGAGTAGAAGGGCATTGCAATTTTTTGGAAATTGAAAAACGGTCAGTTCGCAATTAGTTAGATATCTAAAATTGTTGGCTTTTCCATCTTTACACTCTTCATTATTTTGTCTTATAGGCATCCAGAAACTCTTTAAAAAATATTTATTCTCATTTATATTCATTTTCATTTAGACAAACTCAGTTTTTTCTTTAATTTCTCTCCACAATTTTTATGAGAAGGGTTAGATAGTATTCCTAATAGAATAGCCAAATTCAGACGTACCAATTGTTCCATTTTAAACTTTTTGTAACAAAATACAACGAAATTTTCAAATTAGGGCTATAAGAATAAAGAAAATTGTTCTCAATTGAAAAACAGGGAAACACTGTAGAATGTAGTAGATATATATACATTTCCGGGTAATTTTGAAGAGGGGGTAGTCGGTATTAGATCGTATTTTTCCGTCAAGTATAAAAGTAAATTATTTATTATAGGAAATTATGGGCCTACATCGCCATGTCTGCAAAGGGGACGTTTTGCTGTTATACCAGAAGAACCGCATGGTTCTCCAGCACTTGGTACTCAACAAACCGAACCAAAATCAGTAAATCGATCACCATCACCGGATTGGGATTTTGATACTGATGTAAGTGAACCAACATTTTATTTTTATTTATTTATATTATGTAATAGGAGGATAGAGGTCGACCCCAAACCATGCTTATAGTCTTTTATCAAATACAGTATATAACAAATATATAAGAACGAATCCGTACTTAAATAAAAAAAATCATACTAATACTTACAACAGATAAATAATTCTAAACATTCCCATAAATGATATTAATAATATATCATTATTAAATAATTTTTATTGTCGAGGTGTGATAACGGACGAAAAAATAATTATTTAAATCACTTAAAACCATAAAACTACAATAATAATCTTACATCAGGCATCACTAAAATTATGATGTGGTCAAATTAAAAAAAAAAACCACTGAAAATATAATTTTATGCTATTGGCAAAACTGATACTTTTGCGCCAATAGGTACGTCTCCATTTTCTTATGAAATTTATTACAATATATTTTAGGTATTTAAGTAATATTAAGTTTCAAATGCATATATATATATATATATATATATAAAATAACTTTCAAGACTAATAAATAAATTCTTATTTTATTGTGAACTAAAAAAAATTTGCTGCATGCACGAATTTACAAATTTACATACCTTGTTTGTAAGCTGGTTTCTCATGTTTAAGTAAGCGTAATCGACACTTATAACCACTCATCATATACTCAGTGGTATTGATTTACTTAATATAGTTCAATTACTGCACAATATTTAGATTTATTTCAATTTTTATTTATCACTTTAAAAACACCAACCGCGCACACAAACAAACTCCATTTTTAAAAAAAAACAGGGTTTAATAAACAACTGGCGGGCAAAATTAAATAGGAGGAAAACCTTTTTTTTTGGCCCCCAAGTAGTTAAAAAATCCCTGTTTTTTTAATATTTGATCCCAAAAAATCACGTGACCAATGAAAAAAATCCTAAAATTTTTGACATTATCTTTTTTTTTTAACAGTGTCAAAATTCATCGCACTGTCAAAACGGAGTGCGGATGGACAAAACAGTTTTTTTTTTCTTGTTTTCAATTTTAATAATATTTTGTTTCATTTTGCATAGTAAATTTAGTTGAAATAATTTTGTAATAATTGTGTTACATTCAGTTCGAGAAAGTCTATATCCGATAGGGCCTTAGCTTCAGTGATTTTTAGTGTTTAAATGTGCGTGCAGAAAGAGTGTGCTGGAAAAGTCATACAAAATTTGTGCTGATAACACAAAAGGCATAAATTACTGTAAAAAAAAATAATATTCTTTCAAGTGGTTATTATAGAAAAATGAATATTCCTATCGACACCGATAAAATTCATTAATCAAATAGTTTTCTGTGTACCTAAATTTTAGAGATAAGGCCGATAATATAATGTTGCAACTACAAATGTTCCATCCATTTCGATCCATTGGCGTTCGTATCAGCTGCTGTCAAGAAAAGGGATCGATGTGGTGATTCCAGCGCAATAATATTTATATTTAATAGGTAGTTTCTATTTTGTTTTTCCACCTAAGCATAACAAAAAGGAAATTCAATTAGTCAGTCAGTTTGATACAAAGGTCACAGTAAAATATTATTCAGTGAGTATTAATGAATTAAAATTACAATTTATAGTTGAAACAAAGAGCGGGCTTTGAATCACACCATAATATCGGATCATTTTTGTTATTCATTTTTCATTTTTCTGCTGCTGTTGTTTGTAAGTATCGAAAGTAAAACGAATTATTATTGAAGAGCATGCAAAAAAGCGAAAATATATTATTTAGTTACTTAAATTCTATAAATTCTTAATTGACTAAGTAACTATCTAATTAAAATACATAATTATTTAACTTATTACTACTTAATTGATCATTTCAGTTTTATTTTATATTTAAATACACAGAATACTTGCCTCTGTATGTGTTTTAATATTAGTTTACTAATCTTAAACACAATTCAGACTTAACTAAACAAATATGAATGGCTAGACGCTAGAAAGCTTGACACAATGGAGCATCATTCTGTAAATATTTTTTTTTATATAAGTACTTACTCTGATATAGGAACAATACACGAGTGGAAGAGATGCACTATGCCTAGAGGTTCTAATTTTTGCATAGAGCCACTGAGGTGTATAGGAAAAGACAGTCCAATCAATCTTTGTTTATATCGTGTGTTTTTCCTTGGGTCCTACCAGGCAATAGATAAGAAAAACAATTATTGTTTATTGATAAATAGGGTAGGGTGGGACATGGCTATCTTTTTAGTTGAATTTTACTTTACGGGCCCATTGAGTTGGAGGGGGGGGGGGTTAATCGATAGAGAATGTTCCCCCGACCAATGGGGACTTTTTGGGGGTCACCTCTCTCCTTCCCTCTGGTGGGTTTAACGATTGTGTGGCGAAATGTCAGAATTTTTTTTTTTAATGAAAAGTGGTGGGAGAAATAAGGTAAGGGGTCACACCAACTTTTGTTTTTGGATAACGCCCTCTCCTGCCTTTCAGAGAGGTTCAAAATTTATATGGAAATATGTCATGAGCCTGTAAAGTAAAATTTCACCTTTTTTTTTCCAACCCCTTTCATAATTATCATAATTTATCAAAAGAGTCTGCTTGAAGGTTTCAATTGAACACACAAAAAAACTGGCACGTTTCTTCTTATAGAGTTTCCTTCCTTCTAAAAATTATCTAAGCGATCGACGGTTATCATTGATAATAAGCATTGGTGATTATTTCTCCAAAATATTATCAAAAAAATTATGAGAACCACTCATCAAGATGATTTCCTTCATTTTTATTTTTATTTTAATTTAAATGACCAATACGTATTATCTTATCTGCACCACAATGACTCACTTACTTAAGTCCGATAATTGTATTGCATCGTGAAACTCTCAACAAATACTTATGTAATGCAAAATTTCTTAAGTCAATATTGATTGAGGTAAATCCAGTAAAAATACTCCATCTACGATTTACGAACAACAAATAGGAACATCGTATGATGATGTACTTTCCATTTCAATAGAAAACTTTCCCAACCAAGGCTGAACGTTTCATGTACTATTATTTTGTCAATGAATCGTACCTATCTAGCTATAATTTTCCCAATTCGAATTATCATAGGGAATTGATAAAAAATGAATACCGTTAGGGATGGGACAGAATTTTTCTTATTCATTATTAAGATTGGCACGGTGGTAGAGTGTTCCATGTAATTAACTTAGTATTGATTACCATTTTTATCTACTAGTACTAAGTAAGTACTTACTTAATGTATTTAAAATGTTCTTACATCATCTGCATAAGTATATTCTATATACTTACTTAAATTGTTTGTTTTGTGTATGTGTTTTTTTATTTTTAAATTTATTCACTTTTAATCTATACCAATAAATAATGAATTAATAAAATTTTATTTTGATGAGATAAGTATATTTTAATGGTTAATATGTGACTTAAGAGAAGAACGTGTTTGTTTTGAACGTCAATAAATGATGTAAGAACAAGATAGAAAATATTAAGAGTTTTTATTGTGTACTTAATTTATTTAAATTAAATTTTCTAATAAAAACAAAATATTCACAATAAGTATACTTATTACTTTGTACATAGTACACATAAATAGTTACTTACTTGTTTGTAAATTAAAATCAATAAAAAAGAAGAAAAAAAAACATTAAAAAGTAATAAGTAATTGATTAAAAATTTAATTATACGTATTGGTTAACCTAGTATAGTACAGTAGTATGATAGCAAGGTTTCCATACAAAACGGTATCAAAATTGCGGCATCCCTCATAACACATTTTGAGTCTCCGTATAACACGGTTTACAATAATAATAATAATTGTAACATTGCCAATCATAATATTTCCGCATGCTCTCTCTAAACCGAACCTGTTCGTGCCGGGCAACAAATTGTGTTGTTCAATGTTGACTAAAGAAAATTGGTTCCTTAAACCTTTTGCTTTTTACACGGTTTTGATATTTCAATTCATTCTATGTCTTATAAGATTTTTTCATAGTGATGGTGGTAATACTTCTTGCCCCTTTTTACACGAAAACGTGTTAAAACACCAAAATGTCTACAATATGCTATATAACCCGGTTTTGGTTTCCTTATAACACGGTTTCAATATCCATATAACATGGTACGCATTATCAGAATTAATATGTTCCTCGGAGTTTAGCATAATATGATTCCCCTATACTCTCTATAACACGGCACCAATAAACCGTGTTATACGAGGACTACCCATATACAAGTACATTTTTTGATGTACATCGGGACTGCTTACATCCTTACTTTTAAATATGTACTTAGTACCCAACACCGATCAAGTGGTAGAGGTGATGTCATTTGGAACGGGAGATCTCGGGTTCGATCTCTGCCTTAGAGTAACGATATTAAGTGTTTTTCTCTCATACGGAGTTTGAGCTTTGGGTCGAATGGTTCGGATTTCACTTAAAAATTATAGCTCTAGGCAAGGCATCATATATTTAGAGAATTATTGCTAAAATTCGCCGATCCTACGATGGAAACATTTCAAATGTTAGAAACAAAGATCTGAAGTAGAAGAATTTGTAGAGTTTAGCTGTTGCAGTGTTTTCACCTGAAGTGATGTAAAAAGTCCTCCGAAAGAGGGTTGAGCGAAGGAGGGCAATGCTTCCCTCGCCTTTCCAAAAAAACCATTTCAAGAAAACTTCGAACAAGAACTTCGAATTCGAGGAATTGTAGAGTCAACCCAAAAAAAACCCACCTAGGTTTAAGAAGGCTCATTACTTAGTACCTAACACTTCCTTATTGTTGAATGATGAATTAAAAAAAACATAAAAATTAACGATTAGGAGAACATGTGTACAAAACCGTACACAATTATTGAACTGTTGACAAAACAATGAGCAAATTAATGTCCACTCCGATCGACTTATTCCATTCACTAAGTTTACTTGTTTTGTTTGTTTAGTCTTTTGGATTTTATGCTCAGTTTTTATTTGTATTTTATGTGTAACATTGGTTTTATTGTTTTGTAAATAATGCGATACATAATTCAATCGAAGATTTTTTATGGCTCCATATACATAATCAGTATTGATATATTTTCATAAACATTTTATTTCATATCTTAATTTTCCATTTTCGTCTTATTGCTAATAAGACGAGGGTCAGAAGGCAGTGCATTATTTTTACTCCTACTTAACTGAAAAGAAAAATGATAAAATCGAGTCATTACTTGTCTAATAATAACTGTAATCCGTTCCGCCTGTGGGTCCCTAAAATGATATTAATGGCATATATGTATTAAGGTAGAAGGGGGTGGGGACAGAACAATGCAACTTTTTTTAAATTATTCTTGCAAGGAGAAACTTCATTTATCAAATTAATTTACACGTTCAGCGACATATTAATGTTGAAAGTTTTTTTGTGGGGCCATTATACTTAATTGAAATATAATACGAAACTCCTATGTCCAATGTTTAATACGTACACCGTATGACCAAAAAATCAACAACCATATGCAAAATCTATATAAAATAGCCAACATGTAGCTGAAAGTGTTAAAAAAATTTCAATACCATTGTCTTTCTTGTGAAATTCTAAGTCGAAATATGCATCTCCGTCCGTCTGCCTCTTCGTCTGTCCGTGATCAAGATTCCGGCCAAACGGCTGATGTTAGAAAGCAGAATTTTTGACAGTTTATTATGTAGTCCTAGAGTAAGATCTCTATTTTTTGAGCAAATCGGACAAAAAATACGGGAGACTGTGGTACAGTGTCCACCTAATTTTGATATAAACCATTCATTTCCTCAAAGGATAGTCGAAATGTAGAAAAAATGAATATGACAACAATTATAGAGATTTCAAAAATAAAGATTTCATTCATAGACCAAAAAGTTTCACGACATACCGTTATGGCGCTGCAATCAATTTTATGTAATTTCTGGGATTTTAATCATTTGCTCGAAAAATATTTGATTTAGGGAAAAAATGAATATGACGAAAAGGATAGAGACGAAAAAAATAAAGATTTCATTCTTAGACCAAAAAGTTTCACTACATACCGTTATGGCGCTGCAATCAATTTTATGTAATTTCTGGGGTTTTAATCATTTGCTCGAAAAATATTTGATTTACGAAAAATGATAGAGAATTAAAAAATTAAGATTTCATTTATAGACCAAAAAATCTCACAACCAACCGTTATGGAGCTACAATCAATTTTGTGTTATTTGTAGGGGTTTTAATCATTTGTATTTGCAATTTACTCAATATATGTACTTTTATTGTAGAGACGCGGACAAAGTCATAGATAATAAACAAGTACTCATACGGTACGGGCATATTATATAATTGGCGTAGTTAATTATTCCTTCTTTTTCTTGTTTTAATGTATGACAAGTAAGTCAATTTTTCGGAAACCTGTCAAAAATATCTAAAAACTAATAATGCGGTCAAAAAGTAAACAAAAAAAATAATAATAATTTTCAATAAAAAAAAATTGTATAAGAAAGTTAATCATTAGCTGAGAAGTCTTAAAAGTAAAAAAAAAATAACTTTAAACGTCTCTACTGTCAAGTGAGCAAAACCGAGTTATAACAGTTGACGTTGGAATGGGTAATATCTAGAAAAGATTAAAAAAAAAAAACACAACATATACGCCATTTTAAATGTTTTGTTTATGTTTTTCACTTCAATTTAATTAACAAAATTAAAAAAAAAAAAAAACAATCCCTAATTGGAAAAATCTTCATGTTTTTCCTTGAACCGATAAACTGAAGTACTTGTACTCATAAAAATACTTACAATGCCTAGTACAATATATTTACTACTACTTATCTACTTATTAAAAGGCCTTGATATTAACAAACGAATTAACAAAAGGTCACAAATTCAAGTTCAAATTTGTTTTTTTTTTTTTTTTTTTTTAATTTTGAACTTAAGTATTGACAAACTATTGCAGCTGGTTGTTATAAAACATTTTTAACGAACTTAAATCAGATAATTAATTATTTTCGATTTATTAAATTTTTTTTATATTTACTTTCGGCAACGTGCATTTATTAATAAAATAAATTATTCTTAAATAGATTGGCAAAGTAGTTTTTCTATATTTTTAAGTATACGAGAGATTTTTTTTTTCTCCTCATATCCATTTTGTAAACAAAGAAATTAATCTTGTCACAGCTCACAGATATATTTTAAGTAATATTCTCTACCTAATTGAGGTGTTGTTTATTTATTTTAAGATGCTATAATACATCTGCAATACATCGGCAAAACTGTCCGCTATGGTTTGGCTAGTAACTTACGTCTCTATATTAATAAATTTGATATTTTTGTACATGAGTAAATATTTGCTTACAATGTACCACGTGACCCCCATCAATGTCTATTCTATTACATTACATTTGAATTCTGATGCTTGTGGAGTTTTTTTTTTTTTGTAAGATAGTTTGCTAATAAGTAATAAGTAATTGGCTGCGCAATGGGTTATTGACCGTTTTAAGTAGACTTTTTGTACTTCCATTTACGAATGTGTACTTTAAATACTCAATTATGTATCGTATTAAGAGTTATAATATGTTTGTGTTGTATTATAAGTATTTTTTGAGTGAGTATACTTGGTATCTAAGTATACTTGTTTCGTTCGTAAATATTATGAAATGCTATATGACTTATTGAATCTTATATTTTATTTTAAGTATAGTCCGCCTTTTCCATGTTAATCCATTTTACCGTAAACAAGAAAAAAAAATGTGAGATTTAAACCGAAATATTTTTCGGAACGTTAATTATAAAATCTTTAGTCATATACTTATTTCTGATTTTGAGTTTCCGGGAACAAAAGAAAATGTTGACTCTAAATAATGGTAATCTCATAAAAAAAATCCTTAACTCTAATCCAACCAGGCTATTTTTACCCTACAACCTACTTTATCAGCTGACGTTTTTTTTTTCGTTTCTTAACACCACTAACCTTAGACTATATAAAATACATAAGACGTAACAAATGAAAAAGTACGATTCATTCAATAAGTGCAAGATGAAAAATGGCCACCGTTATTTCTCTTAAGAGAGAAGTTGTGCAGAGGCAGGAGAACATTTTTATTCGGGGGATTATATGCATTATAATCTATCCATGTTTTATCCAGATCTCCTTAAGTTATTACAATTTACTGGGGTTTTTTTGGGGTAGGGGGGGAGGAGTGTGAAGAAAAGGGATTGTATATTACACCGAATCGAACATTATTCATCCTTATTGCAGAATTCACAATCAATCGAACTACACGTTTTATTCATTATTCGGTTCAATCACTGCTAAATTAAACTTGTGGTCGAATTTACTTAAATTTTACTTGAAATTGGAAACAACAAAAAAAAAAATTACCTTGCTAGAGTATTACTAAATTACTTATTATACGCAATTATTCATTATATATTGACTTACTTGAAGGAAATTAACTAAGTAAGTATATATGGAATACTACTCATTATTTAAATATCTACCTTTAGGCATTTGAATGAATCACCCTGACGCACCTACATTAATTGCTTAGTCAAACAACTTGTTAAATTGACTTAACATACAAGATACAATATATAAATGAAAATGTTTTAGATCTCTCAAATCTGATATGGGATCGATAGATAAATCAGATTTTTCCAATACCAATACATATATACATACTTACTATAGGATTGATTTGATATACATATGTAGAAATGTTAAATGTTAATAATTACTTATAGCAACAAAATAAAAATATATTTCGAGTCATCTGTTTATTTGTATCATAATCTAAATGGGCAAACAAAACATCAAAACTTTACAAGATAATTTTGAATTTAATTTTTTTGCTTCTCCCATATTTATTATACTCTACTTGGGTAACTAACTATATTAAGTCACTATATAGTATATGTACTTACACATATCTATATGTAGATTATTATTATTATTATTATTGTTATTATGTTTCATATACATATATGTAGTATGTATGGACGTACATACATCAATGAAAATATTTGTGTAATGTAGACCATTTTGCTTTTATGTAATTGAGTAGTTAATTTATATGCGCAAGTTGTACTAATTTGTCGTGGTTGGTTTTTTGTTTTGTTTTTGTTTTTATTTCATTATACTCGCGTATTTATTTGTTAATTGTTGTCATTTTAAATTCAGATCTTCATTTGTTATTATTAAACTATGTATTAATAATTATTCGGATAATTATTTTCAATACTTCATTATTTATCTACCTCCCTCCCCCCCACTTACCGTACTTACCGTACATTGAATTTTATTATTTATATATGATGTTAATAAATATTTTCAAATGAGCTCACCTTTTTCGATTTAGATTAAGTATACTTATTTATGCGCTGTTGACATGTTTTTTGAGGAAATTTTTATTTTTAACATTGTCATATTTATATATAATATGAAAGCAAGGGCATCATCATAAATGAATATTTCCGTTATTGATATTGAATAGCAGCTATAGTGTGTTGTAGAATTTTCAACTCTGTTTCAACTTATAAGCTAATTCATATTACATATTTACTTATATACTTATTGATAGTTTTGTTTTTCAAAAAAACCTCTTTTTTGATTATAGACTGATGCAAAATTCATGGCTATTTTCAAAGTTAAATAATAATTTTTTTTTCCTATATTGAAATAAAAATTTATCTATTTGGAGATTCGGAGTTAGCTACTAAAGTTTATACATTTTTCGATGCATTTTCTTGGATCTTCAATTGTACAGTTTTATCACTAAAGCTACTGGCACAAGGTGACGTAACGTAATGTAGCGCTTAAAACCAACTTTTTTATAATTCTACTTTCCCTCATATTCGTGCCACTGTTGGCCATTATGGCAAATGGCCAGAAATAAAGGGAAAATATCAAATTGAAGAAGAACAGAAAGAAAAAGATTTCTTATTTACCATGAATAATATAGTATAAATGAGGCATAACGTTCCGTTCCGTTAAAAAATATTAACAATGTCAAGCTAGCATACTAAGAAGCTAGCATGCATAGAAGTTATCGGCCGGCAGGTCACAATCAACGAAACGTTTACGTTACGTTGAGAGTTGGTGAAAATTTAAATTAAACGGACGGCACCGAACATATAACCTCAATTTTCAATTCACCATTCATTCAATTGACATCAAAGTGATTTTTATTCGAGTGACAGTTTTCGATAGAACGGAACGGTACTAAGGTATTGTGACTATCAAAAAAAAAAAATTCCAGAAAAAACATGACGTTACGTTACGTCGCATTATTGTGCCTGCAGCTTAAGCTGAATCAATTATTTTTGATTACCCGATAGGCTATAATTGGATGCTTATTGGGAAAATATTAGTGCATTTTATTGAACAAAAATTTACTAGGTGATAGTTTCAGATGGAATTCAAGAAAATTCAATTATTCCACACTTCTTCAATTTTTCGTTCAGCGAATATATGGCGGACATTTTCAAAATCATAAATTAATTCTTTCTATAGCAAGCTTTTAGAATATATTATCGAGTATATGTGATTGAATAACTTGGAATTCCAAGAATGCCATTGAAATTTACTCAGACTACTTACATAAATACAAAAAAAAAATCAATAATAGCCGACCAAAAAGTCCTAAAGCTTATCCTGATAAACTTTTTAAACGATTTTATGTCCGTATTGCATTTCTATGGGATTCATTATTGTAGAAGCGTGAATTTTTCTATTACGAAAGTACATTTTTTATATTCGACAGCTAGCTCGTGAAGCGAAAATTATGATATTTCAAATAAGATTAGTATAAAGATGATGACTTAAGATTTAATGACTTTTTTATAAAAAACGATAGGATTAATGATTAATGGAATTTAGATATTATTTATGCATACGGATGCACTCATTCCCTTACATCCATAAAGGTTTCGTAACTGATATAGTCTGTTTACAGTAATTTATCGAGCCTATTTAATTAGTAATTGTTAAAAAATACTTATACTTAGACTGCCTATTTACAACAACAGCAGAAAATCAGAAAAACAAAAATTAAAATAAAATATAATTTTTAATTTTTTAGACTTAACGTCTTTAAATATTTTAAACTTCTGTGATATTAAAGTACAAATTATTTTATATAAAATTAATTAAGCAAATAAATAGAAAATCAATATAAATTAAAAGTTAGTGCCTGATTAAATGGGATCAACTATTATTCAGCATTTAAACGGAAAATATGAAAAAGACTATTCCAGGAACGAACACGAAGTAAAAATAACTGTACAAATGTGGAGCGATGATTTTGAACGGAACATCGATGCTTGCATGGATGTTTTGGAACATGTAGATGCTACCGCTAATCGAATCGATGCCGAAGAAGAGAAATTAATTGAACTGCACGAAAAATCAATTAAACTAAAAGAACCAAATAATCGTGAACGTACAAATAGCTCATCAACCGATACCAGCTATAGTGAAGATGATGATGGAATCCTATCTGGAATTACCAATACAAATACAAATACAAATCCATTTCGTAGTCCGGAATCACTTAATCAGAAAATTCTCTGGCGACCGTTGCTATTGCCATTTCAGGAGCGACGACGACTGTCCCAGTGCAAAGAGGAGGACGAGGAGGATGTGGAAAAATCACAAAATGGCATTGGGACAAAAGGGAAAATTTCCGCCACCAAACATAAATTTATTGTTACCAAAACGGAAAATATTCCAAGAACGGAGGCGAAAAATTTGCAACACATGACCGCCAAACAGAATGCGGCCACAATACATTTTCCGTGTAGTTCGGTGACACAGCGTATTTCTCTGAACAGTGTATTTATATCGCCACAGCAACAGTTCAGTCCGCATTTGGATAAGAGATTTTTCGATACGTCACTGGTGGAAATACGTTCTGGAAACTCAACGCAGTCGCTGCATCAATCAGATGAGGTCGTTGATGATAATGTTTGGGTGCCGCGGAGAGATAGTACAAAAGAAGTTGTAAGTTTTTTTTTTTAATTTATTCAGACGTTTTTAATTATTTTTAAATTTTAGAATCTCAATCTTACAGTTTTGGTTCAACATAAATTTCTCCTTATTCCATAATATTGATTTTAGTTATTTTAAGGTTTGTTTAGGAATTACTATAATGGAAGCGTACCTGATGTACTATATAATCACTGTTTCATCTGAGTTTTACCAAAATCCCAAAATGTACAATTTAAGTATAAAGTTTTCGGTTCCTTTAACCGAAATGCAAACATCCATCTACCCAGACCCTAATTTACTTTAAGTTTTAATTAAGTTCATTAAAAAAGTTTCAATCATAACGTTGATACTATTGGTCACATACTGGATAGACCTATCCAATAACAAAAACAACAACAACAACAAGAGTTTACAGATTTTCAAAGTAAACAAAAACCCAATTTATGTTATGTTTGTGCTTACGTCGGCTACACTTATTTGATAAGCCGCGCTGCTACTCTATTTTAATAACTTCAAATTGTTTATATGTAAAAAAAAATATTTTTTCTAGTCGCGTGATACATTTATTTAGTGTTTTTATAGTAGATACACACACACACACACACATACACAACTAAATGTTCATCACATCACTATCTCTTAAGTCTCAGGGCAGTCAGTCAGAGTGATACAAATATATCGGACAACTGCAAAGGCGTGCGGTGAAAATAAAACCACCAGATGTTGGCAATGTATTTAATTTGAATATTTCGGAATACAAATTTTTTGTTGTTTTTGTTGTTTTTTTTTTTAGTGCGGTAGTAGTAGATCAAACAGACTTGTATTTTAGAATTTAGTTTGCAAATCTGTGCCAAGAATACTTGTACGTTTTGTCATCACTACTATAGCATTTTATGTGGGGTGATAAACAAAATTTGTTGAATTGATTCTCAAGTGTTGTTTTAATAAGTTAGGAATTGAAGACTAAACAAAATGATTTCTGAGTAGAGGTGATCGGTTTCGTAAATGATCCCATTAGATTTTATACAAATTAGAAAAATCTACTATGTAATAATAATAATCCTACACGAATTTTATTTTCAAGTTTTTATTTACCTGACCTTTGTCAATTCAGAAATAATAATATTTATGTTAAATATTGACCAATACACACTGGACAATGGACATCCATTGACGAGCAGATCGGAATCAACAAAATCGAAATCATAATTTTTTAGCAAAAATGTCTAGTCGATATAAATGCTAGAGACCGGTACAGACATTTTGTCACCACGAAAAATTAACTACCGCTATCAAACCATCAGTGGTCGTAAATGGAACAGGAAACTGAGTGATATCTCAGGAATAGCCTAGTGAGTTGGGAAGATGGTGGCGAAATTTTTGTTCAATATAAAAATATTCGTTTCCACATTTATTATGATTTTTTTTCCATAATTTACTCTGAAAACTGGAGAGCCGACTCCAATGGCTCAGTGCATTGGAGCGGGAGATTCCAGATTCAAGATCGACTGGAAATGAAACATAAAGTGTTATTCTCGGGTATATTGATTTGAATCTGAGACCGAGTAGTTGGGTTGCACTCTAAAAACAGTCTAAATAATGACAAATTGTCAAAAATGGCAATACTTAAAAATAGCATTGAAATTGCGATCATTTGTAACGTTTCCGTAAAAAGAACACCTCAAGTGCTGAATTTTTTCACAAAATAAGAGCTCGTCATGTCAATTGAGATAAAGAGGGATGTCTAATGAGCTCATCTATGAATGTCTAAGGAATTTCGGGCGTTCTAGGGCTCTTGCCCTTTCTTACACTAATTAACTAACCGTCTCATGAATATTGGGGAAGAAAAATTGTATCAAGACAAAAATTTCGTTCGAAACTAATGAAATGCATATACTCCGGGGTTTGGTGATGGGTAGGAGTGAGGAACATATTGTACAAAGAGTCGGTTCTTTGTTTTGAAAAGATTTCTGTACAAATTACTGACTTATTATTGTTTGTTCCTAAAGAAATGTCTAAAAGATAAACCAAACTGGTAAAGTTCTGCACATTTTACGATTCATTAGGCAGAAGGAACCAGAAGGAATTAGAATTTTTTGATACATAAGAGTTTCCGAAAATGTTGATCCATTAACCAGGCGAGTTCCTTTCGATTTTTTTTTTTTTTAGTCTAGATTCTAGAAAGAATTTTAACAAATAAGTAAGTTATATGTCGAAATACTTAACTACTCGTATACATATACGATAATCTGAAGTGATTTTTCTTTTGTCAGATAAAAAATTGAGAACAATTTGTATGTTCAACTCCTCATATAATATAAGGTTGAATGTACCAAAGTGATCTGAATACCTGCACCTTGACAAAAATAACCATCCACATTATCTTGTCACATTTTTTCTATACGAACAACAATTCACTTACGCATATTGTACTTGGGTATTGTGTTTTGTGACGTTTTTTTTTGTTTTTTTTTTTTTTTTTTGCAAAACTTATGAGGCAGACACTTAAATGTAAATAACAATACAACTGCTCTTAGCTTTTTAGGGCTATTAAGCTAATTTTTAGTATGTACTTAGTCATGAAACATTTCTTTGTTTTTCATCCGTTAAATTAAGAATAATAGGAAATGTGCGTGTTTATAAGTAAAAATATCTCTGGAATCCACATTACATTCCACATTCTAACTAATCAACAAAATACTCTTTAATGCCCGAATATACTTAATATAAATAGCATTTTACTTGATTATTTCTATTTCTATCTCCCTTGCACTATTTAATATTTTGTTTGAAAATATCAATAAATTTAAGTCTGAAAAATCCTTGAGGAAAATACTCGAAAAACACCTTAAGAAATATACGTTGCAACATGCTTTGTAACGTGAATAAAGTCAATTACATTATATACTTAAGTACTAACATATATATTTAATTAATTAATATTGGTATAAATCAATCTTTAGCATTTATAAGTATTTAACATTATTGTAAGTATGTACAGTAGAATCTCGAAAATTCGAACACAATTTTATTTTATATGAAAATCTCTAAAACTCGAACACGCCACTCTTGAAAACTTAAAATGTGATTTGTGTGTGTAACAATGTGTATTTCAGTGGCGGCTCGTCTAATGATTCATGTCGTTCAGTGAACCCAAATTAAATAAATACTTAATACTCACAAAATATTTCTTAAATAAAAGATTAAATTATTAGAACTGACTCTGTACATCTTAATCTAAATTAAGTTTGTCTTCGTTGAGTTCAGTGACACATTATTAAAAACACCTTTTTCAAGGCATTAAAGAAGAAAAATTCCACGTCCTTACACTTGACCTACCCAATTGGAAATTTAATCTAAAAACCAAAGGGAGGTTACACTCCATTTTAATACATCCATTTACATAGATTTAGGATTGATGTGAAGGTGAACACCTTAGGTGTGAACTTACGCTCCGGCGGTGGAGTATTTATAGATATTAGAACAATATTTCTATCAATTTTTGTATTTCCTAGACTACCTTTGATATAAAACCTTGATTTTTCTTCAGTCTGTGTTAATTTTTTGCGAAAAGGCTTTTTAAATAGTATACAAAAAATCATCGGCATTAAAATGATCAAATCCGTCTATGAAGAAAACCGTTCGTCTAGCAAATTTTTTCAAAATGGAAGCACAACGTTCAACAGTGGTTTTTAAACAATAGGGCCAAAAATCTACCAGTTTGTGGAGAAATATTAAATTCCTTTCGTTTTACAAGGACCAAATGTTGTTTTAATTTATTTGCAGTAATATCCATATTTTTGCTTAAAGAAATACCTTTGTATACACTCTCGAAAACTCGAACAGGGGTAGTATTATTCTGTTCGAGTTTTCGAGATTCTACTGTACATATAAAGATTATTGTAAGTATATACTCAAATGTACGTAGTTATAATCTATTTTCATATTATTTATCTCTATAACAATATTTCAAAATTAATCGTGTTCCACACTGTCAATGACGATGTTGGTACATAAAATATTTACACATTTCGATTAAACGACATTGATTCGATAATATCACCAACTTATTATTAAGTACTTGGTCTTTTTTTATATTGATTGTTATCTAATCAATGTCTCATAAATTAAAATAACATCTGCATCGTGATACAATTGTTAATTTTACCTGCTTATTGTTATTATTATGGGAATATTGTTTTGTGTCAAATATTTCACACACATATCTCGACATCACCCTTATGTGGGTCTCAGGATACAGGAACATTAACGAACTGATGAACTAGCGAGGAAAGACTTAGGCCTCGACATTTTACTAGCTGAGACAGTCCATTCTCTACTAAGTTCAGTTAAACGGAATGTGTATCTGCACTTTCCGAAAGCTGACAAACAACAGATATGGAAAAACGTCTCAGCGTGGAAAATATCCAGTAAATCTTGGCCAAAATATATGCAAAGTATATCGGAGGAACTCATGGTCATGTCGGGCAAGAACGCAATGTAGACGGTATACACTGGGGACTGACCAATAGGTCATATACACGACAAGACTGAACCTCCCCTATAGCATGACATGTCGCAACTGTAAAGGAGAGAACGAGCAAGAAACACCCAAAGATTTCTTCTGCACGTTTCCGGCACTGAGAAGATCAAAGTTCGGGACACTGGACAACTTCAAACACCTGGGAGAAATCAGTGAAAAAACAGCTAAGGAGGTGTTAGGATTTTTCAACGCCTCCAAATGACTGTAGTCGAATCTCCCGAGTGCCCATAATAAATAAGATGTTTAGTGGTATCAAAACGGCACAATTGTGCTAATTGGAAGACAAGGATCGTCTCGCTATCGTTACGCAGACATAAAATTATACTTCAGTATCCAGTATCCATATGATTGTGTATTTAATACAATCCATACAAGAGAGAGATTTAGATAATTGTTAGATACAAGGGATTTCCGTTTCCTTTCACTTCTATTTTCTTTGGTTATATTTGTTCTGTATTGATACTCAGGTCAGAACATTAAAATCTAGACTTAGTAGTAAGCTTCCTGTTTCCAATAGCCATTCCGGACAAATTAAAACATATCTAATCCGTTCCATTTTATCTTATTTTAGGAATCTGCAATTGATGGAGTTTCTAAGTCAAGACAGCAGAGTGGCTCATCGGATGCACTTTCAAATTTGCGCAAATCAAAGAGGGGCGACAGAGAGGCTAAGTAAACAATCACACAAAACCCCCCACATTGAAATCCCACATTGAATTATTGTCATTAACACAAAATAATTTTTTTTTTTAGAAAACATGAAAAGGAACAACGTAAAAATGAGAAAGAAGCTAGAAAATGTGAAGAAAAGGCGGCAAAGAAGTTGGAGAAAGAGGCAGCCAAATTAGAGAAATTAAATAGAAATACCATTTCAAGAAGTACAGAGCGAGTTGCATCAAGATCGGGATCACTTGAACGTCGACGTAGTGGTGATAATGAATTAATTGTTCAGTCAACAGTTCATGGTGAGATTTTTGTTGTTGTCTCATCGTTAGATTTTTCAACTTTGTTCTGGTAATTTTAGGTATTGCAAGTCCCAATAGACGGCCAACAATATTCGATGTATTTCGTCCGCGTACGAAATCTGATGCTACCAAGAGAAAAGATAAAGATGCGGCGAAAGCTTCTGGTTCTGAAAAGGATAATAGTAGTGGTGGTAGTACGCATAGTGGTTCTGGTGGAATTATGCACAGTATGAAAGCTGCAGTTCAACATACAATTGGTCATCGTGGTCATAGTGGTACATCATCAGCGGTGGCAAAATATCGTGATGGATCGGCTCATCCGCATGCTGGAAGTGATGCTCAAGTATGTGTTTGATCTTTTGATGTCAATTAATTGATAGACCATAAAATGATAGCAATTTTTTAATCTATTCAGTATTACCATACGGTAACAGCTGTTCGAAGATCAGATGCTACAAAATCACCAATGACAAAAGTTATGGATTTATTTAGGCATCGATCAAACTCTGCTGTGTCTGAAGCAGATAAACGCAAAGCGGTAAGTCATTTCTATTGTTGTGTACATCTATTCTATATCATCTACACCAATCATACATAGTATCTATAGCCAAATGTGAAATTTCTTGGCAATATTTTCTGTACGCTGACGAACCATGAATTGGGTCTTATTTTCAATTTATATTTTGGATGTTGGCCAACAGATGGTACATCACGTCCTAACTGAAATATTTACATAATATTTGCAATTCACTTTACTTGGGGCTATTGTTTCGATTGTAATGTTTTAAATTTTATAGAAAATTTCCATAAGTCAAGTCAAATAGAGTTAAGTTAAGCTAATTGAGTTAGGATTTTTCTAACTAATGCGACACAAAAGTGTTTTTCCCACATTTTTGTTATTTAAAATCTATTGGGAAAATATTTAAAAAATTGCTATCGTGATTCATAACAACAATTCCAACTGCGTCGTTAGAAATCATTTTAAAATTGAAAATGAACATTCGGGCATCTGGAACAAAATAATCCCATTTAAAAACACCATCAACTCGTCTATAGTAATCACAGAAAGTTTTTGGTCAATCACACAATCATAGGAAGATTGCATAGGAGGAAATAAAGTCAGGTTTACAAAAGTTCTGGCATAAAACAGTTAAATGTCTTTTTAGAGGGGGTCTTTTAATCTTTCCATTTTATTGCATTTAGAATGCAGAATGCATGCATCTGTTCAATTTTACTTCTCTGCAGTGGACAGAATGGCAATGCGAACGAAATCTTTACAAACCATTGGTTTATCGAAATCGATTCGACAAGACAGTTGGACGACTGACAGGTCTCACTAGTACGAGGCGAATTGGGAAAATCCTTAATTTTGGATTTGTGGAGCGTTCCAGATATTTCTCATCAGCATTCCAAATACATTAAGACTTCGATTTACGTCGTTTCGAAGTTGCCTCGTTTATGCGTTGCAATGAATTTTCCCAGTTTTCACGATATTATTTGTTTAGGTGAGATCCATTCAATTCCTATAAAAAATGCACCCATCCCTCGATTTGGACGACAAATCCATGTAAATCGAAACCGTTTAAATAGAGACACAAAATGCGTTCAATGTAAAATAATAAATAAAAGACTTTTTTTAACAAACCATGTAAATCAATTGCCATACAAATCGAGGGACGGGTGTACTATATTATAATAGATTATTTCGATTTGCGTCGCCTTTCTGTGGAACCAATTAAAAACGTAAATCGAGGTCTGGTTTTCTTGATCTTTACCATCCTGTCGTGTTGGGTTAGGTTAGGGTAGTGGTGCTTATTGCACCCACCAGAGAACACTCTTTTTGGGTCCATAGCTATTCCACGTTTTACTGTAACTCTGTTCAACGTTTTATCTCAATTGACATGACAATCTCTTTTTGTGTGAAACAACTGCAGCACCCGACCTCAGATTCACTCCCCTAGTTGGTCTTGAGGCCGGGACCTCTCGCTCCAGAGGCAACCACTCGTTCAACTGAGCCATTTGATCGGTATCTTGTCGTGTTACTACAGGTTTAAGATAGTGAAATTTATTCTCATTTCCTATCCAATTATTTTTCACTTTATCTAATTTCCTTTCTATCGGCTGTTTTCATATTTACCTAACCTCGTCCGACAACTGATGGTCGATTTCGGGCTTCCTCAACAAAAACGATTAGAATTCCTAGAGCCCAACAATATTTTCTTCTTAAAACCATTACCCTATGGGCCTATACCTTAAAGTTTTCTGTTTTCTTTTCGAAGCCATTCAAATCGTTTTTTTTTTCTGCTGACGAAGTTCCTCATTTTGAGTCAACTATCGTTCCAAACTGAAATGAATGCAATTAAAATGGTTGACCCAATTTTGAACGATAAATAAAGAACAAACGGCAGAGTAAATCTTATCCGATCCGATGTTCTTGGTTTGCATTTTAAACAGAATAGAGAATGACGACACACAAATCATATGACTAATGGCTAAACCAATCAAATGTTAAAGTAAATAATTAAACAATAACATCACCGGAACTGTAATATATGTATACATATGTATATACATGTTCCCATAAGATGTGCTGAGCTAATGTCATTCCTTGCAGTATTACAGTAAACAATGAAACGCCAAGGTTGTAATTTGATATTTGTCATGTCGATACGGGTACAATGAATGAAAATTCTTTGGTAAAACTACGTTTTGTTTTACTTGGGAAAATGCCGATGACCCTTCCTTTTTTTTATACGTAGTAGCATTTAACTTTGATTGTTAAAAGCGTAATTTATTTGCAATATTTCATTATCATCAGTTTTGACGTGCGTCAACAAAATAGAGAAATTGGAAACTTCTTGAGATTCAAATAGAATTGTAATCGTTTTTGTTAAAGAATTCTTTGTTTCATTTTTCACCCCATAGGGCTTGCAGTATTAGGTTGATCATTCAGCAACAATATTAATTTTTCGTTATCAACCATTTTTTTTTTAATGACATTTTAAGTAATTTTCTTATCCAAATATTTCTATTTACTATAATATACTAGAATAGTGCGGGAGAAGTAGCAATTTTGTCTTAGTAACCCATTTGATTGACCAAAAAAGTAGTACGTCGACGCACTTATTCCAATAGGCGCAAACAGGTTTCCAGGTCAAATCAGATTAAAATCTATATTGAAAAACATATGGCGGCTAGACATCAAAAGCTTAAATGACTGGGGGCGGAGGGGTGGTCCTGTTGATAAATTTTCCAAAAAACTGCCGAATCCGAACCCAATCATATGACTCAATCAAGTGTCTTAAAAAGCGGTGTCCACAATTATTCATTGACAGACCAAATATTCATATGTCTAGGTCTGTAGGAAAAGTCCACCATTGCATTTTAATTCAACAATCGTAGTAATTGGGCAATGTCGATTAAGAGATTATCTAAACCAATTGGTCAGGATACAGAACAAAATCAGGATCCAACTGAATACAGGTCGGCTTATTATATCGCTTTAGTTCGTAGATGACTACTTTTGAGGTCGGCCACCATTTATTTTTGAGAATTTCTAAATAGCCCACTGATGAAATGTTGTCAGATTTCATCTTCATGTATCGCACTACAGTCCATTGTGAACCCTGGCGTTCTTCAAACTTTGCTTCCAAGAAGTTTAGACTAAAGGGAGTGTTCGTCAGTTCGCCAATCCAAGCACACGCACACCCTTAGCAATACTATCTCCCCATCTCTTTCCATTGCCTCCTTTCTTCGGGGTTTGTGTTCATTAAGCGATTCGGCACGCGGTTAGTGCCCATTCTAGCTACATGTCCTGCCCATCTTAGTCTACTTATTTTGATGAACATAACAATGGCCAGTTCGTTATGATTTCGTGGTTGTTATAACGATATGTCCACAAAATTCGGTTCTACTTGGGGGACGGGACTATAAATGCGTCGAAGAATTATTCGTACAGAAACGGACAATTTTTTTTCATGATCTTTGGATATTGGACTAGGCTTCAGAACTATAGGTAGCCACAGGAGGAAAAAGTGTTCAGTGTCAGATATAGGGGAACCACAATTAGATCCAATGGATACATTAACAATACTGGTTGACTACTATGGCGGCAAGTCCTGAGCTCGAATTACGGTCTCGAAAAAAAATATTTTTTTTGTAATGAAAAAATATCAATGGAAGGCCGGTATTTTTGACCTGTTGGGAATGGTTAGTTCGGATTCCACCATAAAAAAAACTGTAGTAATCTGATTTCAGACGCAGATAATACGCTGCAGCTCATCAAATTGGAAGAAGAGGGCTGCCCGTTTAAATTCAAGTAGCTACCTGGCGATGCAATAACGGACAAATGACTAAAAAATGGAATATACATATAATCGACCTGGGTGTGGAGGGGGAGTGGGGGAAGGGATTTCATACATACGCCGCATATACTACATGACTACTTTGTTTCACATTTAAATGTTACGCCTATTTTCTTGGCCTAATCATGGCAGTAGTACTTGAAACGGAATTAATTGATAACTTTTGGTCTTCATCACAGCTAAAATTTAAAATACTCAGCCTACGCACAAAATGCACACAACACTGACAACACTGAACCCACCTTTTCTTTTCTTTTTTTTGTTTTTTTTTAAATTTTTTTTTTTTTCTTTTTTGGATAGACAATCTATTCGAGTCAATATACCGCTTAGTTTGGTTGCCGTATAATTTAATATTACACCAGCTTATCGATAAACATCTCACCGAATAGTCCGATGTTTACGATAAGACAAAATGTACTTATGTTTTCCAATGATTAAGCAAAAGATCTTTTTTAGTCTTAACGCTGTTTTCGCCAGAGTCGTTCTGCGTTTTGCTCGCGGTGACGTTGATTTTGTCTGTTTTTTTTTTTTATTGTTTTGGTTGTGTTCGTGTGTTTTTCATATAATAGAAATAGACGGTCGATGTGATTAATAAACATTTTTGCCATAAATTTATTAAATATTTGTGGTAACTGGTAACTGAACACACACACGGTTAAAGGTTAAACGATGCGAGTATTTTTAAATTTATAAATTTTTGATTATAGACAATTTCTATTGATGTGTGTGTCGTACATAAATAATTTTTAGTTTTTTTTCTTTTTTCCCATCTTTTAGTTCAGATTGTACGGTTAATATTTGTTTTTCTTTTCTTCTTCTTTAATTTGTATAAAATTCTGCATCATGAAGGTCACTGATAATGCGATAAAGTTTTATTTTATGATTATTGTCTTTACAAAATAGATTTTTTTCTGACTACTGAAATGATTTAAAATAAACATTTATAAGTAGAAATATAAAATTTGACGTAATAGCCAATTGATAAGCGGAAAATTGTATTATAGAACTTACGAGTGGTTAAGGGGAAGGGCAATACACTAAAACTTGAAAATCGAACGTCTATATATGGGTACTGTGTACTTCTCGTATTTGAACATAGGCGGCAATTTTTTTTTATTTTTTTTTTACTAGAGTTTTTGCATCCTTCAGGCATCTAAATATTTGCCAACTTATGCCATTTTCGGTGGTTGTACGTCGTAGGTGGTTCAAGTCAATGTATCTGAAACGATAAAATAATACAAATTAAATTACTAACCCGTTGTGCCCCCACTAAAAGTCATGGAGCCTAGACACTACAAACGTTAAGAGGTCTTTTTGTAATCAGACCGGCATATTACTTGATCAAATATCTAACGTTTAGTATCTAGTTTGTGACCACTTTTTGTGAGATTACTTGTGCTACGTTTGGGTAACAGCTACAATACAAACCCAAAAGCTACTATCATAACATCCACTGTTCCAACAGCTATTATCCCGACCGTCACAAACGTGGACCGGTACCAAATCGTACCAAAATTGTGAATACACCAGCTAATCTGCGGTCGAATACGTCTCTAAACATAAAACAATGGCGCCTTTGACAATTGGTTTATTATTGTAGTGGAAGTGCTTGAAGAAATAATACGGCTGAACGACTATCGTTTTCAAGAGTAAGAGGCCTCTGGTTCTATAACTTCGAACTTCCTTCCCGCCGTAATTCCACCATGTTCTAGGCAGTAAGTGTATCGAGAAGTAATAAACGAAAAATTCTATATCTTAGTGGAATGTTTGCAGAACACTCTCTTTTTTTAATTTTGACTATGTGGCTGGGCCTAGGATGTTACTCATAACTAGGCTCAATATATTAAATTTTTTAATCCAATCTGTCAATCGTAATTATAAATGATAATCGATTAAGTCTTAAAAAATTACATAGATAATCCAGAAGTTCGACCAAAATAACTGATTGTATCACAAATTAGATATCTAATGACGTGATATGGGTCGAAGTTTTAATTTGACTTATTCAATTGCGTTTTTGGCGATTTTAATCATTTTAATCGCTTAGCTATGTATTTAGTTCGAAATTCTTGCTTTCAGTAATCTGATCTTTTTGAAGTCAAATTCTTACATAATGTACACTTTTTGCGGCCATTTTGTTTAAGTGATTTGCCACCATATTTAAGTTTTTTTTTTTTAAATGTTTAATTTGACTTATTCCATTATGTGTTTAGCTTAGCTATGTCGTTCGAAATTCTTGCCCTCAGTAATCGGATCTTCTTGGATTAACGTCAAATTCCTACATAATGTATAGTTTTTGCGGCCATATTGTTTAAGTGATTTTCCATCATATTTAAGTTTTTTTTGTTGCCTGCTGTCAATCAAGCAACAAATACTCTCAATTGACCAAGTAGAACAGAATTCAAAGAACTCCTTCCACAATATATAAGCAGAATTCGTGACTGATAAACATAGCATAAAACATTGGGGATGTAGTTTTATGCTTTTATGTCTTTATAGAAATATTTAACTCAATTTTTTAGATAAAATCTGAGAAAAACAAATTCCAAAAAAAAACTGATCAATCAAGGCTGACATATGAGTCAAGTAAAATAAATCTTGTTTGATACCCGCATTACAGCATAGAATCTTCCCTTTAATATTTTATGTTTCAATAAAGGCACGTTTATTGTTATTCCTGTACAAGTGTACATACAACAAACATATCTAAGATGAATATTAAATTTCCATAAACTCAAATTTTAACATAAACTTTTCTTTTAGCTTTCTCAAAGCCCTTAAGTGTACGCAAATATTAACTTTTAATATATGTACCTACTCGATAAAATGGAGTTTATGTAGTATGTCTCTATACTATTGTGATACCTAAGGCAGTTAAAGGAAAATTAACTACATAAATGTCACAAATTGGTTTTAGCATTCTTATAAGTCCTATCTAAGTGTATTTAAGAATTTATTTAAAAAAAAAAATAAAAATCAATTAAGTTTGTGCAGTTATAACATCAAGAGGTGGTTTTGGTTGGGTTTTTTTTTTAAAATATAGTTGGGAAAATCTTTTTCCTCATACCTGTTGATTTTTTGACATTTTTATCTGATAAAACATTCATTTTTATTTATAGTTACATATACACACAGATATCTATGTACAAGGTGGCGAAAAAGTCATTACTCGATTTCCAAAAGGCACTAACTTTGTTTGTTAATAAAAAGAATGAATTCTGTTTGGTGATTTTGTTTACATTTTTTGTCCCCATTAGGTCACAAAGATAAATATATCTGTCAAGTGGCAAGGCGCCAGTGTTGATGCATATTCGGGGTCGCATTTACATGAGTTTTTTTTTTCAAAACTTCTGGCGATATGAATTCGCCACTACTTTCTTCTTTAGGTCCCGTGAGCCGCTGGTGTGACTTTAAAAAACCAGTAAAGACGGAAAAATTGGCTACGCCGATTATAATTTTACCCGTATACGTACTTGTTTATTATTTATGCGTGCCTATTTTGTCTGTACAATAAATATAATTGGGTAAATTGAATACAAATGATTAAAAACTCTAAAAATGACATAAAATTGATGGCAGCGCCATAACGGTATTTCATGGAACTTTTTAGTCTATGAATGAAATCTTCATTTTTTTATTCTCTATCATTTTTGTCATATTCATTTTTTCCGTAATCTAAATACTTTTCGAGTAAATCATTAAAAACTCTAGAAATTCAATAAAATTGATTGCAGCGCCATAACGGTAGGTCGTACAACTTTTTAGTTTGATTAACATCGTACGGATATAAATACTAAAGAAAGAAAAAAAATCAGGAACGCTCAAATTGGATGATGTTGGGTTTGGGCCAGTGCAAATCGCTAAAACGAGAAATTAAGCGGCCAGGAAACTTTTTGCTTTAGCTTTAGCTTAAGAGAATGTCCACTGTCGGTCAAGCTGTGTGTGTTCGTCTATGTTTGTGTCTTGATGTCTACGATTTACGTGTATTCTGCTTCTGTTTACATTGCAAAATGTTAAAGTCGCAATGACATGAGACGCCATTTGCAAAAATGAGAACATATTCTGATGCTGGGTGATGACTTTTGCGTCACCTTCTACATATATACATATATATACTTATTACTTATATATACATTGTTTTAGGCATTTGTGTAAATATATGGTCACATGGGTTTTGTTTTGTTTTTGATAATAGTGATCTCATGTCTCATGAAAAAGTACAATTATATTATAACACAATAAATATGCGCTAAATATTTTGAGTATTTTACACGTTTCCATTCCAATTGGAGCACTAACACCAAAAGTATAAAATAAATATTCAAAATTAAAAAAAAAAAAAAAAATTATTGTTGGTTATTGTTTGTGTATAGAAATATCGTGTTTGTAGCTAAGAAAAATCGTTTCAAAAAAAAAGAAAAAAAAAACAAACTGAGCTTTAAAAGAATTTATTTTTGGATGTTCGAAAACAAATTCATTTCCCTAATATAATTAAATTTTAATTTTGGTATAAATAAGACGATAAACAGAGTAGACGTAATGTCTGGAATTAACTTTTAGTTCACGTCATATTTATATTATCTATTCTTTGTCATATTGACATGTTTGAACATGGATGACGAAATTTCTAAGACATTCCTTGAAAATGAAGATTTATTACGGTCATGTCATAATGGCATAAATGGTTAAATCAGTTAATTTTATGGTAGATATAGATTATAAAAAAAACAGTTAATGTTAGGTATTTTTTTGGATTTAAATAAGGTTAAGATGATCGGGTAAAGTGTACCATTTGTGCTATGCGAGAACCGGTCCCACTTGTCACAGAAGGGCTATCCGACGATATTTCTGCATATTCACATATACTGGACAGCATTCTCTTTCTCTACGCAGTATTTCGCTACTACAATTTTTACCTCAACGGGTTAACTTTTTTTTCGAAAAATTTTATTTCAAAATAATATAAAAATTCATACTTTAAAAAAGATCGTATCTTCAATACTTCCAAGGGTACTAGTGTACTAGTGTACGTTTTGTCCTGGTTCAATGTTTTTTTTTTTTTTTTTTAAATTGAACATTTGTAGGGTTTTCCTTCGCCTGCTAGTTATTCCTTGAAACTATGGCCCTAGAGACTCCGTACGAGAGAAAAACACTTAATATTTTACTCCCCAGCCAGGGATCAAAGGGTAAGAAAGTTGAACGTTTTTTATTTTAACAATAAATCGTCAATATTAAAAAAAATAATTGATAGAAAAAAATAAATAAATTCCAGAGTTAATTAATTTGATAAAAAAAAAAACATACTGACCAAATAGGTACCACTAGCTGAAAATTGAAAAGAATTTTAAATATTTGTTATCTATAGAGCTCAAGAAAAAGTTTTTTTTTCCACATATCTGTTTTGGCAGAGGTTAAAAAATATGATACAAGAACCACATGTCAGGCTTTTATCTATCTTTTATTTATAATAAATTAATCGGGGTATTATATATAGTGCGACGTGGAATTAAAAAACAACAATAAAAAAAAAACCTTAATTTTGTTCCCCGAAAGATTTTCATAGTCAATTAGTTATTGAATCAGACGCTAATTTTTATGGCGACATATTTTATTTGTTATAAATATTGTAGATATCGGTTTGATCGCTGCCCCAGTGGCGTTAATTTTTTTTTTTTAATCCAAAAGATGTGACTGTAACCTATAAGTTATAATTACTATAGTAAATAGTGAAAAATAGTTTTTGAATGCAAAAGAAACATTCAAAAGTGTCTTGAAAGGGATTATTAGAGGTATTAGGTTTAGTGAGGCTGTGAGGCCACTATTGAATGAATTAAGATCTTGAGTGGATTTAGGGACGGAAGGCCCCTCTCGGTCAGGCAGTAGTTCCCCAAATAATCTCTCCTTTTGTGGATGAGTGCTTCGCATTCTGTAAGGAGGTGTATTGGGGTTTCTTCTGTTTCTTCACAGAACCTGCACGGGCCGTTTTCTTCATCACCCAGCTTCCTCAGGTGTCCCTTCAGCATATAGTAACCTGTCAGGACTCCCGTCAGCATCCTGAGTCTGTTTTTACTACTAGTCTCGTACCTCTTCCGGTTGTAATTTCCGAGTAGTACTTTGGATTGCCTTAGCTTCGGAAGTTCACTCTAATGCTTGGCTCTTCTCTTTCTGCTTCCTTTTTCATTTCTCCTCGGATTTTATTAGTTCCGATTCCAGAGAAGGGCTCTGGTTCAATCAAACGGGTGGATGACCCTTTTCTTGTCTGCCCTTTCGTTAGGTATAGAAATTAATAATGAAAAAAAGAAAAACAAACTATTGCAGGTCAAGTCAATCAATAATATTTTTTAAAGCGTAATTTTGCAACTGAAATGAATGTCAAATTATTCAAATTATCAAATTAAATATTATTATTACAAAATAACTCTTTCTTTGTCAATCAATTTGTTATGACAAACATTGTCATCAACCATAGAGGAAATAATCAATTGTGAACAACTTACCTAAAATTAATTGGCGTACCATATTATTGCAAATGTGCATTATTCTCTCGATCATTGTACATTTACTTGATTGCACATAATGTTTTCTCACAATTTATTTAAATCATGTGTGTTTGTTTGTGATATTGTTACGTAATAAGATAACAGTGTATAAAGTGATACATAAGGAACAATGTCATACTTTTCAAAATGGAAACGGACTGGTTCAGTGACAACAAATCCAATTCGACAGCGTGAACGAAGCCAATCGCTAGGCGTTGAAGCGCTTGAAAGGTCTGGAATACGATCTATGCAATGCTATGTGAGATTATTCTATTCTATTGTTGTTGTTGTTTTTTTTTTGCATGTCATAAAAAATGTTTTTCCAATTGTAATTACATTTATTCGAATGTGTAGGTGTCATTAATTAAAATTTCAATTTACATAAATTAAATATAAAAACAAAATCAATAAAATAACTAAGGTTAATTATGTGGAATTACAAAAGATGCACCTTCTTTTTTATGTACAGTATAACCTTAAATTGGGAGCATAATTCGTTCCGGAAACGTACGTAATCCAAAGCACTCATATATTGAAGGGAATTTTTTTTTTAAGTAGTTTTTGGAGAGAAAATTATTGCTTTTGTTAGAATAGAATTATAAATAGATAGATAGAACTAGATAAGAAGAATATTTTTGATATACATAATGGGAAGATCTTTAAGATTTGGTATTATTATATTTATTGATAAATTGGGAGAGGCTGCAGTCCTGCAGTCGGGACCAGCGGCCGCCACTGCGTATACGTACTATTCGTAATTTAAGTTAAAAATTTTTGCGCCTCTTGCAAAACACTCGTAGACAAAGTTACTCGCAATTTCAAGGTTTCACTGTAGTAGAAAAAGATTCTCAGCTGAAATCGTATTTTTTCGGGAAATTCGATATTTTTCTAATATTTTATTTAAAGTCGTCGCTTGCCACCGTTAATAATTAAAAAAAAATAAAAATTGATTTGTTAATTGCTATAATTACATTATTAAATTCTTCAGCACTTCGTTGACCTTTCTCCGTTATGGGTTAGCTATTAATTAGTGAGCCGCCATTACTTGGTGTTCTACAGTTATTCTGAATTATTTATTAACAATTTATTAAGTTAATTACTCGTCGATCTTTATACTTATTAGTCTTCTACTGTCGTCTCTATTTGACGTTTGCCAATAACAGTAGCCATTTTCAAATAAGGTTTTTCGTTTTCTGCTATAAAGATCTCTATCTCTTTCACTTTGACTTCTACGAGCGACATCTCGATACTTAATTTTGTTATGCTCCATTATATGTTCATGGGAATGGTGACATTATCTGCTATCGACCAAAAACCCAGAGAGATTCGAGTAAATTGACTCCGAATCCAGATATTGTTGAGAGAATCATAGCCTATTTTTGAATTCTATACATTTGGTTTCTGGTTGTTCAGGTTGTGTACCAGAAATTGACAAAAAGCTTTCGTCAGCGTCCATTTCGATGGCACCCCACTCATATTAATCATCTATTTATCATCTTAAATTTGTTTTTTTAAATTTTGTTATTAATTTGTATATAAATTTTTGTTGTAGCGAGCTGCAGCACAACATCAGCAACAACTAGCAGCGCAAAGTGAGTACAATTTCCTTATTTATCTATTTACTTTTAATTTATAGTAATTAAATATATTTTGTCGAGTTCAAATTACATAATTAACTATTTAACAAGTTACGTAGGTACAGATTTGAAATATTTTTTAATTAAATCTATAGGTTATTTGGGTATTTTGGTCAAGATCAGCTTACTGATGTACCTAATAGTAAATCTTACGTTGTTTAGTTATCACCACTCACCACCTAACTATATTTACTCTTTCTTCACCATATGAATGGACGTTCAACCATTCGTTCGTTGAACATGAAAATATTCGGCAAGTGCTGACAGACTAAAATATTTATTAGAATCGATTGTAATATTTTCCGCATCTCTCTATTACGTTCCTCCAAAGAATCAGCGAGGAAAATTGTCGTAAATTTATGGATTCCATTCTATTTGATATAAATGTGAATCTCAACCACCGTGTGATTAACATTCTAATTTAGGAGGGTTAACCCTTCGTTTAATCTTGGCACTAAAGAGAAAATACTGTTGTTCGGCGTTCGGCAGATCCGTTTCTGTTAAATTACGATCGGAACAAGAGTTAAAAGCTGGTTGAATTATTATATAAACGCGAGTCGAGTCGAAACAGGTTTGATTCCTCCTTGACTAGACTCTACTTTTCTTACTGGGTTGAGTTGAAATGATGTATTGTTGAATGCAAGTTGAATTTCAACCTTATTTCAACTCAATCCTAACTCGATCTTTCAACTCTGCATGTAAACGTGGTTTTTTTTATTTCACCACTAATAGTTAGACGGAAAAATTTTATTCCATTTTGTCACCGGTTAGTTCGAGATAGCAGACTCTGAGTCCTCTTATCAGACTCTTTAAAGTTAAACGTCTAAAAAAGCTCCGGTAGTGTAATAAATTACTGCATAAGTCATCACATGAACAAATTTACACACTTAAGAAGTTGAGATCACTGGAAATTGAGTAGAGACAAGAGATCGCCGATCTTATGCCGGTCGGAAATGTATCATACAGTCTAGCATTAGCCTTGAATACAGCTAGTGGTGCAATAATTACATTACATTCAGACAGACAGTGTATTTTGAGCGGAAAACTAATTAACACGCCATTGTTCTATTTGTCAATAAAATACGGTTGCAGTAGTGCGATTTTGAAAGCGTTACGTACTTTTATATCGACAATTTCGACATTACAAATTTACGTTCTAATGTTTCAATTTTATTACTATTTAAAATTTACTACTGATAAATAAGATTTACTTTTCCGAATACCGTAGAGTGGTTAGTATTGTAGTTACTGGTTTTTAAAATTATTCGATATACAATAGCGGGAACAATACATTCATGCGCATTTAATCGTAAAATGGCATCCATGCAAAAATATAATGGACACGTGAGTTTTTATCAAAACTTTTATACATACATATATAATTTCAATACGCGTCTGCGCAATATATTTTGACTTTTTCTTTTCGCATATTTCTCATATTTCTCATATATATATTCCTATATTGTAAAAATGTACAATAAATGTTTGACTGCAACAAAAAATGTTAACTGGGCGACGCCATGTGGTTTGTCGATTTGTTTTTGTTTTTTTTTTGTAGTACCCTGTATTTGTTGTGTACAGTTTTTAAGTATTTCTGTGGTCGGATTCACTAAACACTTTCATTTTATACTCAATATTAAATTCTCTCTCATAGAGTTGTTGTTGTTGTTGTTGTTGTTTTGTTTTTTCCTTAGCAATTTTGTGTTATACATTCTCCTCTCTTCCATTCAATAGACTGGTCTTACTACGTTTACTATATGGTTATGAGTTCTATGAGGCATCGCAAGCTTGAATTCGATGCCGATGGGCAATATTTTAGTTTAGTTATTTGTGAACATTGCGCGAATGAAGCTGAACTTTCGATTTCAAGTTTAATAAAATGTGCCACTTATGTAATTCAACATAAACATAGATTGTTTACAAATTTAATAGCAAACAAATAAATATAAATTGCACGTTGTTTGTTGCCGGCAATTAGTTTGTTGATGTTTGAAGAAATGAAATTTGACTAATTTTTGTGAAAGACTACAATTGAGATTGAGATTTTTTTTTTACACATTGAGGTGGTTTAAAATCAGTTATTTGATTATTGTGTTGTTAGTTTTGTGACTTTTCTGTGTAGGTGTGCGTATATATTGCGATGTTATTTATTTCGTCAGGTTTAAATATTATAGCCATTTAGGTACAATCAAAATATTTTTTGACTGGAAAGGTCAGCGCAAATTAATTGAAATTATTAAAATTACGTCAATGCAAAATAAATAAAAATTTTTTTTTTTTTTTTTTAATATAAATTTATGTAATTCCATTAAATTTAAAACGGAAATAAAACTCATATGTATATATACCGGTTCGACTTGCTTGGGATAGAGTAGTTTTCCATTTCATTACGTTTATATGGATGATACTTACATACATCTATGTATATAGCAAACATAAAATATTCCTGTGTATTTGTTTCCCTTTTGTCGTTCCTTTTATACTATCTTTCGGGTTTTATTCCTTTATTATATTGGCACCGACGCATCATTTTGTGGTTCAAGTGCAAATATTTTTTACAATAATGAATTCGATAATAGTTTATCATAAAAACTGGTTGTAAGTAATAAACAATACGTGCTTATTATTAAAAGTGGGTATAAATTTAACACAAATTTTAAGTGAATAAATAAAATTAAACAAATATAGAGTGAAATTGTTGTTTGTTGTACAATATTTATGGTAAAAATGTTATATATTTTTTTTAAATCTTAATTATTATTGTTGTTTTGTTATTTGAAGAAAGGCTCATTTAGTTATGTATACACAACAATAGCTGAAAAAAAATACAGTATTCTGGATGTAGGCAAAGACGCGATGCCAAAAATAGTTTTTATCATTTTTGTTATATATTAATGGAGCATTTTAAATATTTTTATTTTTACACAATATAACGTATGAATGTGGGTTGTAGGCGTGTAAAACGGTAAAGAACATTAAACCATTAAATTATCATAATGTCACATAAAGTTTTCTTCAAAATTAAAAATATTATTCCATTTTCTTAGTGGCAAAATTCAAAATCGTTGACTGATACATAAATGATCGAATAAATCAATTTATTCGATAATTTGCTTACAAAATGCACTAAAGCAATTATTCGATCCAGTTACCAATTCAAAAGTTCATTTTTTTCCTATTTAACTTGTAAGTAGATATTGTCTGACGAACATTTGTCTTATTTTTCGTTTGAACTCATAAATTTATTTTTGCTTTGAAATCATAAATTATAAATTGAATTAAAAAGAACACTTCAAGGAGGTATACATATCTATTTAGTTATTTCTTGAAATAACGCCAAACAGAAACCGAATTATACGAAATGCGTAAGGGTAGACAATAAATAATTGATCATAATCAAATTTATTCGGAGGACAATTATTTTTGATAATTCAATTATCAATGTTTATGGTTTTGTTGTCAAATTAATTCCAAACCAGTAAAGAAGAAAAAATTGGCTACGTCGATTATAATATGCCCGTATGAGTATTTGTTTATTATTTACAACTTTGTACGTGTCTATTTTGTCTGAACAATAAATATAATTGGGTTAATTAAATACAAATGATTAAAAACCCTAGAAATGACATAAAATTGATTGCATCGCCATAACGGTATTTCGTGGAACTTTTAAGTGTATGAATGAAATCTTCATTTCGTACAACTTTTTGGTCTATGAATGAAATCTTCATTTTTGTATTCTCTATAATTGTTGTCATATTCATTTTTTCTA
>JANSTT010020565.1:0-46913 GCA_026745375.1 Platyura marginata | reverse complement strand
ATGAGTATTAAGGGGCGTTACAAACTCCGTACCAAAGTTATAATACCCTTCGATTAACATCATACGGGTATAAAAAGGAACTTAGAAGGGTGAAAATTTTTCTTTTTAAATGTCTTTATAATTTGTTTATAAGACATTTATGATCCTAACAATCCAAATTCGTAATTTTCTACCTCTTAGTACTTTTTAAGTTATCTTAATTGTGGATTATTTATGCTCAAACAAGTTATTTTAAAAACTGGCTTTGCAATCTTCCAGCTGAAGGCGGTTTTTCCAAATTTATTTCAGCTGGAAAATTGCAAAGCCGGTTTTTAAAATAATTTGTTTCAGATATTACAAGAGGTCAATTGATAAGGGATTTGGTACTCCCTTACCACGAATTGTTTTTTGACAATTATTTATGCTTTTTTCATACATTTTTAAAAAAATAGATTTTTAAATTGATAAAATAGCCACTTTAGTTAAAATATAGTAAAATTGACAATAAAAATAGTAAAAAATATCGAAAATATATAGTAAAATAGTTATTTGAGTTAAGGCATAGCAAAAAAAAAATTTATTTTTGGACTAAGTACAATAAGAAACAGATTTGTATATTGTCAAAATTTAAATAAAAGGTCCCAACAAAAATAGACGATTATCTATGAATTACGTGTTCCTGGTTAATATTTTGTGTATAATTTCCCTATTTAAGTATTTTAACTAAAAAAATGTACAGAACTAAAATTCCTTTAAACATAACGTATTAAGATGTCGTCCAAAAACTTTATTTTTTTTTATTGTACAATATTTAAAATTGTCTACATATTCTTTTGAAATTATTACTGCATCAAAAACTTTTGTCTGAGCTTCTGGAGTTTGTTTTTGTTTTCTCTTTTCTTTTCTTCAGCTTGACGATACTTATTTTCGATTATTTTTAAACAGCTCTACATTATTATTGTCAATACCAGGTGCTTTATTGCTTCGCACTTGATAAATTGATGCTTTTACGTTAAAATATTGGCAATGTGAAAATATGTGTTCAATTACTTATAACAGATCGATTACCCCGGCTCTATTTGATAGGTACAGTTAATTAATTTCTATATAGATTTTCTGTACTATGTAATGTACCTATAAAGAATAATAAAACTTCAAAGGAACGTCGATTTTAATAGAATTTTGATTTTAGTGGCTTTTCGTTCGTATAATTTTAATTAAAAATTGATTTGTGACAAATTTTCTTATAGTAATAATAATAAGATGTATACGTATCTTTATAGAAAGTCTTTAATTTGGTGGGGTCATACTTATTTTAAGACAGTGCCCAGTACCCACACGTTAATTTGTAATTATTTTTTTTTTTTTACTCTAAGGCTGCGTACAGAGTGAAGGCAAAGAATTGAGGTTTTTTATGCGTTTTTTTTTCTTTTAATTTATACAAGTGGTGAAATTCCCCATTTTGTGCTCTAGATCGAATAACTTTTCGACGTTCGACGAAAAGTTATAGAACACTTTCTGACTCGAAATAATTTTCATCTACCTAATCTTGGAAATGATGAAAAAAGTCAAAATATCTTCGCTTTAATAATAAACAACTTCGCATCGAGAAAAGCTTTCACTATGAACCACTTTGCTTCGCTTAAACGTTTGAAATCTTCGATTCGCTTTCGTACGTTCACTCTGTACGCATCCTCAGAATAACAATGGAAGCTTATGGTACAATTTTATCCTCAATTATTTCTACCAACAGTGGGATTTATTAGCTCGTTTAAGTTCTTTGTGTAAAATTGGTTATCCATACAACAACATTTTCAATTTATGACAATTCTATACAATTATAAATTCATCCATTAACAAAAGACCCTTTTAGATGACCTAAACCCCAGGTTATTTTAAAATAAGTGGCGACGAGCATTTTTTTTCTACTTCAAAGGACCAAAAGGAAAGAGATTGAATTTGCTGACTTCTGTATACACGCACACACGCACACACAACACACACACAAACATTCATATATAAAAAAAAAAAATAAACTCACAATAGAAAAACCGCCATAAACAAAATGTCCTTTTTCTTGCAATTTATACTCCTTATGAATAAGGAAAGAAAAAAAAAGAAAAAAGGAAGAAATGCCTTATTGAGCATGCCAATCTTTTGCATAAATACATCAGCCTGAGCGACACAAAGCTTTGTTAAAAGGTTTTATGTTATACCCTTAGTATGATATAAAAAAAAATATATATAAGACGATTACCACAAACCAATTGGCTGAGAATTAAAGAAAAGGTTTTGATCGACTATCGTTGGCTATTTATTGCACAAAAAAATTATTTATATTTAGGGCTTACATATATAGTTGGATCCGCTTATGGTCAATAAAATTTCTTTGCCATATCCAAAGTAAAAAAAAAAAAAAAAATAATATAATCTGAAGTGTATCGCACGAAAATTTAGGGGTGACGAAAAGAAAAATAGTCCTTCTTTCCTTTGCTTCACAGATATATGTATGTATGTATATATTTATAATTCCAATTACTAGGATTTTATTACATTTTTATATCTTTTTTGTGTTGTGGCTTCGTCTCCATTGCCATATCAGTGTATAAGGCTATATGGAGTTGGACTGTGATTCAGCATTTTTCCCAAATACGGATCGGACAGCAAAAAAAAAAAAAAAAAAAAAAATAAATAAATGAGAATGAAATTCCTAATTGATATAATATGTTGCGAATAAATCATTTCGATGACAGTGCAGTACTGTTGATTAGGGTAACAATTATGTTGAATAATTGATAATGAATGGGATGTTTTGGGATAAGAGACAAATTATGAGCGTCTTTTTGGTGTGCTTGTTTAGAGAGAGTTTGGATGTATTGCAATCTAATAACAAATATTTTTGTCATCAATGAATATTTTATGATGTGTGAATAGTAATTATTTATACATTTTTGTATATTTAATTGATGGTCTAAATTATTGTCTAACAATGTAAATGTATATGGAGACAGTGAACACCAATTATAAGTGCTCCTTGTATGATAGAATTAAATTACTTGAACTAACCATATAGTAGTTCAATTCAGGACTATATATTTACCTATCTCATGGACAATTAATTAATCTTATGAAAAATGAGCTTAACAAAAATACATAACTGCTCTTTGCCAGGACCAGGTCAATAGGCAACGTGACATTTAAATGACCACATTTTTGTTTTTCATGACCTCAGGCTGCACATTTTGGTCTTTTTGTTTTAAAACCCTTGGAGGCTTTCAGGATATTATCGTCCTATTTCGTAAGTCAAATTTATTAACAACAAAAAAAGATCTAACAAAAAACAGTATGGCAAAAATAATTGTAAATAAATAATAAACATGAGAGATAAACTGTTTTTGAGAGATAAACTGTTTTTGATAGATAAACTGTGCTTAAGATGAATTCTCCGTGCGATAAATTGTTTTTGAGATAAACTCTCCTTTGAGGAAAAACTATCCTTAAGATAAACCGCCCTTGAGATAAACAGTCTTTGTGATAAACTGTCCGTGCGATAAATTGTTCTTGAGATAAACTGTTCGCGAGACTTATTCTATAGGAAGAAATAAATTGACCTAACTGATAATTGAGATAATTTGTCCAAGGATGATCCATATTCAATAATTAATTTATAAAAATAAAAATTAATTAATTAAAAATAAATTAATTTAATTTTCTTTTGGTAACAAACAAAAAAATAAAATCACGTTTTCAAATAAAGCTCCTTTATTTCTACCAATTCAAGGAATTTGTTAATATACAAGCTTCAAGCTTTATGTTAGATTTCACATAACGAATACTATAACTGTGTAGGTATTGTAGTTTATTATATACCGAATACCGATATATTAATATAGATTTTATTGAAATTGTTTTATTGTGTTTATTGACAGAAAGTTTGTGATAGCCCTCCGGTGAGTTGTTGCATGAAACTTTCCAAGCGAAACATAACTGTAGCAGTGAACAAATCAATAACTTTTATCAGTCGTTTTGTTTAAATTCAAATAGGTTTTACATAAAAAAAAATAAAAAAAAAATAGAAGAAAAAAACAAAACATATATTTGTGTCACGGAAACTGTAACTGACAAAACCTTCGGGCATAATTCGCAATCATGTACGTACATATGTACAACAATGACAATATTTTTTAATGAAAAACTTCAATATTGGATATGTAATGTTCATATTTATATGGATAACAAAAAAATAAAAAAAAAAATCAGCCATTACACAATTGCGTCATTGTAACAAAAAAAAAAAACGAAAAAAAAAATCTGATTCTACTTCGTCGCCATATAATAAACCATCACATAACCATAAATACTGGTTACATACAAAGGATTTACCATGAAATGGTTATTTTACATGTTTCCCTCATAATTCTTTGTTTACGTTAAATCAAATTAAAATCTTACCTTTAAATATATGTACCAAGACACTAGCTGGCTGAGCGTTACTTGGCACGCACGTGTAATTACCGGAATGCTCCTTTTTCGCACGTGATATTGTTAATTCTGAGTAGTGATAATCTGAAATGACGATATCTACATTTAAATTAATAAATTACCGCCATAAACGACTCGAGAAGAAATATTATCATTTGTTTTGTTTCCCCTTAGACGTTTAGGGATAATTAACTGACATTCAAATAACATTATAGTTAACTAACAACCATAAAGTTCTTAATTAGCACCCACAATAGAAAATTTTCGGATATTGTGCGCGCGAGTTAAGAAACTTTATTGCAAATGAAATATGTGCGTGGTTTTGTTGGGAGGTAATAATAATAATTTCATAAAATATTAATTATAACAGTATAACAGAATATAACAGATTCAAAAACATCCATAGATCATAAGCTATGTACAATAAAATATTTTAATCCTTTTAACGTAGGGAATTTATATAGAAAGTAATTATTTCAAAATATTTATTAATTACATTAATTATGTTAATTATAAATATTTTATTATATTAAATTTTGAGCGTTTCACTTAATTCGATTAAATTGGAGTCTAACAATTTTATTTATCTTTAACTTATACTTAAGCGAAATATAAATATTGATTTGATTCTTTGAATAATCATTGTGTTGATGAGAAATTATTAATTTTGAAAGAAAACTAAGGCCTAAGAGGTAAATAATAATATTAATAAGAAACAAACAAGTGACTTAAGCTTAGTTAAAGAGGATTTTTTTTTGGTAGAATTCATATAGGGAAAAGTTGAGAGTTTTCTCAATTTTTATTTGGCACTGAAATGGCTGATAATGTTTATCCAATCATTGAAAAACTTATGGCTGAACATATGCATAATAGCTTGATTCTTTCTGGCTAGTTAGGTTAGCCATATTGAAAGAACAATCTGTGCGTAAGTAATCTCCATGAAAGAGTAACAGGCCATATATTATAGGTACATTTAGAGAAGTTCATTGGATAGAATATTATAATTAATTGTAAATGAAGGAATGAAGGCAGTAACGTAGCGTGTGTTTTATTTTTACCTATGTGATGTACCTCTGAAATTCCTACAATAATCCGTATAACTTCTTCAATTATTGAAATATTTTTATAAAAATAATCTTCTTGCAAGGAAAATTTTATTTTCAATCTTTTTTGCCTTATAAATTTTTTCCGGTTTTCTAACAAAATATTGAGAAAATCATCAAAATATGCAACTTAAAACTGGGTATTCTACAAGCTTAATTATCTATAGAGAAATTCTCTTGCAGAATACCCAGTTTTGAATTGCATATTTTGATGATTTTTTCGATATTTTGTTTGAAAATCGAAAATAATTTATAAGACAAGAAAGATTGGAAATAAAATTTTATTTAAAGTAAGATTATCTTAGTTATAATATTAAAATAACTAATGAAGTTAGGCGTATTAAAGTAAGAATTTCAAAGGTACTTTGTATAGGCTAAAATAAAACCCACGCTACGTCACTGAATGAAGGATAACGGGAAGGAGATATTATGAATCATTGTCTATAAAGATATTACTCATGGGCGGCGTATCAAAGAACATATTATAGAGGAGGAACTGTTCCTCACAATTTTTACGCTTTATATACCCAAAAAATCGAGCAAATCCCTATTAAAATCTATTATTGAAGATTATTTCTTTAGAATTACAAAATCGTCTTATAAGCACCCTCTCAGTATCTATTAATCTTCTTTATATGAATGTTCAGTATTTTGCAGAGTTTTTCCATTTAGCTCTAGGCAGGGATTGCCAAATATGTCCAGCTTTATGTGTTTTTTTATTAGATTAGATAATTTTTATAAGAATTCTGTAGTGGCAGAACGTCCAGTAATTATTCTGATTCTGAAAATGTTCTAAATGCAAGATATTGAATACTTAGCTCATGTAATGAACTCCATTGTCCGCATTGATCAAACTCTGATGTACCTACACTATATAGAAATAAATCTCAATGACTCAAAGCTTTTTTAAGCTTTATAAACATTTAAACAAGAAATATATCTAAGTCGGTTTTTTTTTATATTTCTGTAACAAAGTAAAGTGTTTTGTACATATTTATATAAATCTATACACATACATATTACATACATACATACATACATACATACATACATACATACATACATACATAGATAATTAATTACCTGCTTCCGTTGAAACGTTAATCCCTCGATCAACATCGTAATTGATCATTCTATTGTCGTGGTACCAAAATATAAATGCCGATGTTTCTGTATTCTGGATAATCCGGCACATTAGTTTTAATGTTGATCCTGGTGTCAAGTATCGTATCGGTGGCCCAACTATTTCAGCTCTAGCTTCTGCAAAAGTACCAAAAAAAAAAAAAGAAAACAAGAAAACAGAGAGAAAATTTCATTAAAAATAATCCAATTTTTCGGTTTTCCTTCATATCAGCCATATGCCAGAGAGAGGTATTGGCTAGATTTTCTTTTTTTCCAATACAGAAAAACACAAAAAAAAAAATCCTCCCCCTCTCCCTATACAAAAATCGTTTGAAATCGGTTCCCTTCGAATGACTATATAAATGTTCTAGTAGTAGAGTGTGTTCCCGCACAATTTTATATGTTTTCCCTTTTTCAAGTCTAGTGTTAACACCAATATATCCTAAGATTTCACATTTAGATAAGATTTATATAAACAGAAAATCTTATTTCCTTTCAGATATTTACAGTGGAAAATTTCGCAAATATATACCTCCCTGGATTTGTTTTTCGTTTGGCTTTTATGTGCTTCCAGTTTCATCGTAAATGATTTATTAAAGCGACATAAACATTTTTCTATATTATATGTACTGTACGTATCTCTCTCTCTCTCCCTCTCTCTCTCTCTCTCTCTCTCTCTCTCTATATATATATATAAACATTTTTGAAGCGACGCGGCTTTTATAAGGAAAAAAAAGTTCATTCGCAGGGAAAAAATAGTAGCAAAAAAAAAACGGAAAATAGATTTTCCGCTTTGTCTAGAGCTTAGTTCATGAACATTGTTCTGAATGTATACTTAGTCTATATAGAATACTGATGTAATGTATAGGCATCCATTTGAGATAGGCATGAATATTCTCTGTGGTAAATCCAATAGAACATTAAGAGTTAAGTTACCACAATTTTTAACAAGAAAAAACAAAAAAAAGAAAAGTTCAAGTAGCAATTATCGGTATAATATTTGAAGAAGGGGGGAATTATACTATACAAATGAATTTTTTTTTTTTTTGGTACCTATTCGCGATTCTAGCAATATCTATATATGTACAACATTTTAAACAATTTTTTAATTATTATTTCAATAATTTTCTATAAACTTTCTAACAAAATCTTCAAAAAATTATCAAAAACTTTGATTTTAAGGCCCATCTGCCTTAGTAGTAATACATAAATTTCTAAAAGAAGGTGTAACCATAAAATCAGCTTTGTCCTTTCAAGTTACAAATTTTAATACAAAATAATTTTTATTTATTGTGTTATATAAGTACGAACTACTATATTTGACCCACCGGAATCTTTATAGGACACACCTGTCCTCCAATGAAAAACTATAATAAAATTGCGATTTTCTAACATTTGTTATATGAATTTAGAAAGAAAATTATAATACAAAAAAACTTTTATATTTGATTTCCTATAATGATGGGAACTGTTATTAACCCTTATAGGAACTCTCACTTAAAATTACTATACATAGAAATGCCCATTTTCTCATATTTCTTATATGAATTTGATAAAATACCTATTTTGTTACTTGTAACAAATGTATATGTTACATGACGAAAATCAAGTTACATTTGCTACATGTATGTACATATTTGTTACCAATTGTACCTATTTTTCAACCCAATTGTTGTCTCCAATTCGCTTTTCCGAAATATATCGAAACAATTCTAAATATATGGAGTTATTTCATGTATCTGTCAAACTGAATTGGACGGAATTGTATTAATTTGTTACATTTGTTCTCTTTATTACAAGTTTGTTAACATGTGGTAACAAATGTAACAAATTCTAACAAAAGGGTTACTTCAACAACCCTGGCAACAAAACAACTCCATTGTACCAATTTTACAAAAATTTGATCGTGTCGCAGCAAGTTTTCGTGGTATTTATTTCGATTTTGGGAAAATATAGGATAAAATGGTTTTCTTCAAAAATCAGCGAGTAAGACATAGCACGATTTCAAATAGTCAAAAGCCTAAAGCTTTTTATGAGTATAAAATGTTTTCTGTATCGATCCTATAAAAGTATAAACAATGTGTACTAGGGGAAAGTATATGTAAACATTTTGTTAAGACGAACAATCCGACTTATTGATATTCAGACTCAATTCAAAGAAATAGAATAAAAACAATTGGCATTTTCTATGTGGTAAAGCGGTTTGGTTGAGCAGATTGATATTCGTTTTTGTTTTTATGTTAAATTCGAAATAAGAAAAACTTAAAATTTCCATAGACAAATTTTCCTTTTTTTGAAGCAAAAAAGTATTTAAATTTTATATACCCGTTCTTGTGCTTCCGAAATAACTTTTCTTCGAGAATAAAGTATTTCTATTATTTATTCTGTCATACAGACCTGTATCGAGGTTTTTTTTTTGGGATAAATTTAAATTTTCAATTAACAAAAGTCTGGATGGTATTTTTTATCGCAATCACAAAAAAACAGATAGCATCCGGTCACTTTTTGCTGAAATGGTCTTTGCAAAATGAATCAAAATGTTTAGTTTTAATTATTTAATTAAAAACTGCACTCTGGTAGGCTAGACGTCATTCACGTAAATTTCTGTTTATTATACCACCTACTACTGCTTAAGCAATGTTGTGTGCGATCAAGTTTGACTTTCTTTTCATTTAAATCGATAGTAGGTGAATACGGGCCAATTCCTGGACGACAATAAAAATACTGTCCTTATATTACGATCAATTGTTTTAATCAAAGTTGATGGTATGTATGTACGCGTATATACATACCTACCTACTTGCACGCCAATAAAGATATAAATACGTTACGACCAAGATTGGGACGCCTGGTTGAGCATGATAATTGCTCAATGTTGAAACGCTTGAAAAATGAAGACAAGTAAAATCTCCTTTACTCATAATATTTTATAAAATATGAAGGAAAGATATTTTTATGACATTCATTACACTTAACGTATAATAGAACGGAAGTAAAATTTTTATCACATCTGCCCTTACACAATATATATAGGTACATATACATACACATGCGAACTATATACATACATATATCCGGTAGGTATGTATAATATAATAATGGTTGGGTGAAATGAAAATAAATGTTATAGGTACTATGGTTGGATTTGTTACCTCAAAACGTACCTTGTACATACCTACCTACGGCACGGTACGGTACATATCCCAAATGGCATACCACCACAATGTATCGTACCGTTTTTCTTTTTGTGGTTATCTATCTACTTATACAAAACGCAACCAAAAAAAAAAAAAAAACAAAAAAAAACCCAAAAAAATATTTTCTCTGTTTCTCATTACTTAATTTACCGAATCCCTCAAGCCTTGTTATATTAAAGAAATAAATATCATCGCCTTTTTTCTCAGATTGTTATTTCTTGGGTCGGAGAGAAAGCGAATTTAGTGGATTTACTGAATTACGCTGAATTATATACTCTTGCGAAGAATTAACCTTAGCGGTTGCGGTTTTCAAGGTTTTCCGTTTAAATGTTTCCTATTGTAAATGTATACTGGTATTGGTACAAAACCCGGTATTCTACTACTAATGTATTGTATATGTATATAGGTATGTATACATACAATCTTACCTTCCGATCTCTTTCTAGCATTATTTTATTCCTTTGGGATATTTTTTACGTTAAATACGTATAATTTCTGGCTTCAATGATATTTTACAGAAGCTCTTTATTGTCGTAGAGTAGATTTAATATAAAATAATGGGAACATACTTAGACACAGAGAAAAGTATCTAGACTTTTGCCAAAAACATAAAATAAGGGAATATAACCTTAAATGAATAAAGTTTACTCTCTCTTTCTCTCTATGTGTTTTTTTGCCCAATTTTAGAAATGAAAATAATTCAGTTCAATGAATTTTAAACGAAATGGGCCAAGTTTTTTGTTGTTGTTGTTGCTGTAATAGCTATACATATGTAGGTATTGTTACTCTTAAGTAGATAGAGGATGTGCCACAAGATTTAGTTTAGAAACTATATTATTTAATAGATAGAGGTATCATGGACGTTTTTCTTTATATAATTAAGGCACTAGGATTAAGGTTTTGTATGTGCTCGTATATAAAAAAAAATGTCTGAGGAACGCAAAGCTTTTTGTTTTATACCCAAATTTAGATACTTTTTATGGGTTAACTAAATTTGAATTTATTTAACTAGACCTTACAGAGTCTGATTGTTTTATATGTATATAGAACAGGGGCAGCTCAAGAAATGTTGTCTAAGCTGAGGGCCTTAGGGAAATTTTTATAAACTTACTTACTTAATTGTAAACTGAAACATTGCGTTGTAAGCATTTTAATTTCTTCATTCTTACTTAATGTTATTCTTCTTTTCATCCCAACTCCAATATATACATATATACCTAATTCACTATAAGTTTGACGCCCTTAAGTAGAAAATAAAAAATTTAGCGCCCTAGGCGGCTTCCTAAGTCGCCTATATGGGAGAGCCACCCCTGATACAAAACGAACGGAAGGATTTTGTATCGAAAGAATTTTGTCCGCTTTAAAGAAAATTATCAGCAGGAATTTTGTCCGCTTAAAAAAAAATTATTAGGTGAAATTTTGTCCGTTGGGGGATTTAGAACCGAAAATGTCTACAACAGCAATATATTTTTAAAGCTCTTTAAATAATTGTAAACTTTGTAAATCTTATTCTTTAAATTTTTTATTTGGCCCATTAGATTCCATTATCGGAGTGTAAAGCTTAATAAAGTTTACGTCTACATATATCCGAATTGGGCGTGAATGGCCTTCTTTTAAACATACATAATATAACATATACAATACATTGTTGGTTATAAGAAGTCTTGAAGAAATTTTATTTTCTGGCATATTTCATGCTTAGAATGTGTTCTCTATCTAAAAATTCTATAAATGGCAATTTGAGGTATTTCAGATAGTGAACAAATAGAAAAAAGTTTCTATAATTTTTCTTTATTCTGGATCTTTTTTTTTTTTATTATATATTGACCAAGTATATCGCTTTTCACTCACAATTTCAATCAAATTTAGTGAGGTGAGTAATATTGGAATTTTTGATTAATTTCATTATTGTCCGCTTCAACTGGTTCAATAGTTTTTTTTTGTGTGCAAGTAGATTTGTGTTGTTACTACGATTATTCCGATTTCAAATCAGGGTCTGTATACAATACATATATATGCAAGTATAGCGCTTTTAACGAAATTTTTAATGAAATTTACATATTTTGTCTGGTTATTATCCAACCATTATCAACAATTATTGTAAGCGACATAAGAAATAAAAGCTTTTTTACATTTATGATGATGTTCTTCTAAATTCATATAAAAGAAATGTGAAAAAATGGACCTCTTAAACAAATTTCGTCTTATTAGACTTAATATGGTGGGATAAAAATTGTGGTTCCTGTATACCAAAACGAAATGCTTTTTTTGTATTTTTAATTTATAATAAGAAATATTGGGAAAATACCTAATTTTGTATGGGAAACGGTCTAAAATTGTCTCGCCCTATTATGCAGCGAAAAAAAAACAAAAACAACCAAGACCAATTCCAATGACTCAGTAGTCCCAAAAACTTATCATTTTGCAGTCTAGAATGACCGAAATTCATCCAATATAGTTCCCTAAAATTGATGGTGAACATCTTCCACCTCATTTAAATTGCACAACGTACACACTCCGCTGGCATTTAGCCCAAAAAAACCTATCCCAGAAAATAATTTTTATCATATTTATTATCAAAGCAATTCTCGATAGCCGAATAAGTGAGTTTCCTGTAACAATATCCATGGAATATACCCACTCTCGCCCAGTTTTCAGTTGCATTTAATTCACTCATGTACAGTTCCTCCAAAATACGCTCACAGCCCTGTTTCAAAACATTCATTTCCATACATTTATTTTTCTCATATGATGTCAGTATATTCACTTGCGAATTCATACCATTTTACATATTCGCCCAAAACGCCCTTCTTCTCATCCATTCATATTTCATACGCTAAAAACTTCCAGGCAATCTATCATCTGAACAGTGAAATACATTTTATGTACTTATGTGTATTCAAAATGCACACATTTAGCGTGCAGGTTCTTCTAAAATATACATATCATATAATTGGGAATATTGTTGAGCTGCCCCGATCCATCTTTTTAGAGAATACAGGAAACTCTTTTTTTACACAGTAGAATACCTAAGGTCCAACGAATATCGTGTAAAAATATATATATACTACTGCACACAGTAAAATTGAAGGTGTGTTCCATAAATTAAAAAAAAAACCGTGTAAAACGAAAAAAGTAGGTACTATATGGTGTTCTAGAAAACCGTGCAAAAAAATAACAGCCATAAACGCGTGATTAGATTTAAATAAGTAATTTAGTAGTAGCAGTTTGAAAATTGTGTTAGAACAAATAATCCGTGTAAAAAAAGACCGTGTAAAAAAGAGTAGTCATATTTTTTTATATACTTTTCATTATACGCACATAACAGAAAATGTTCTAATGATGCAGTCAAATTTTAACAAATTCCGATACTTTTTGTGGTTTGTCAAAATTTTAAAATAATATTTTCAAAAAACTACAATAATAAATTGGAAAATGTCGATTAAAGATTTTTTTTTTCAACCCTTCCTACACTTCCTGCAAGAAATTGTATTTAAGATATACTGTCAGCTTAAAATACTCGAACAATAATTTTAAAGAATTTAATAAAAATAAATAAAAACAAAACAAACATACCTATATATTCCCACACATACATACATATCTAAATTATGTAAATAATCAAAATTATCTGATTGTTTTTTGCGGAAAAAAAATATAAAAATGCCATTTTTTTGAAAAGGGTTAGAAAAATCATGGTTTTATAAATATGCAAATTATAAAAATCAATTTATTTGTATTTGCATATTTGATTTAATAGTACATATATACTACATATACATTATACACATTGTTAGATTTCTACTGTATAATTCGATAAAAGAATTATGTAAATTTTCGTGTACCTCCCCCCCCCCGCATCACAATTTATGATATACAATTACACATAACATAAAACTGAATTAAATATGACTTAGGACAAAAAGAAAAAAATTAATTTACATTTTGGTATGTGAGTTTTTCCTCTCTTAATATTTATTTTGCTAATTTTTACTGATGGAAAGAAAATTCAGGTGAAAATTTAATTTAATGCCGTATAGCTACATAGCGTATGATCTGAGAAAATATTATTTCTGAAATATGTGATTTTAATTCAATCACTGGTAATGTGTCCCACTCTATTTTCTTAGCAAAAATAACGTTTTTTTTTAAGTTACAATCTACATTTCCATAATGAATAAATTCAGTTACTCTTTAAAAAATAATCGAAAATATGTAGGGGGAAAAGGTTGGTGGTGGGTGGAGGTAACTGATGATGGTTGGTTCGGATTCGACTTTAAAACATACAGAAGGTGTTGAAAAATTGTACAGAAAAAGAATTGAATATGTCAGAAAAAATATTTCATCTTGGAATTTTACTTGGCATCACTACCTTATTTATATTCAGCAATAAGTAACATGTGAAACCGTCTTTACATACAAAATGAATAACTTTCAGGTAAACCCGACATAGGTAACAATTTTTTTATTTTTTTTAATAAATAAACAGCATACAGGTGAAATAGTGACAGCATAAAGTATCTGATGATACATATCAAGGACGACCATTTCTATTCAATATGTCAGTTTGTTCAGATTTATGATATATTTACAATAAACATAAATGTAGATTTATTCACTTTCAAATAAGAACACACATCTGCTCAACGATTGCTGTACCAGATAAACCAATATCTCTACTTATGTGGGGGATGACTGCGAAACGTGGAAAGGGAGTTTATAGAACTAGTGGTTATATTTTTGCTACAATGGGTCTCCTTTCTCAGTGGTTTTCGTACGTACGAGATATTTGTGGTTATCCATAAACCAATCAGGTTAATACGTTGCCGCAAATTTTTCTTTGATATACTACATATCGTCCCTTCCAACGTTAACTATGATGACTCGGTTTTGCTCACTTTACAGTAGACACGTTTAAAGTTTTTTTTTTAAATATTTGCCAAAATATACGAAATAATGAAAAAACGAAGAAGGATATTTTTAACCTCAACAATAATCTCTTTCAAATTGTTTACGAAAAAAAATTAGGTTAATTATGGAAAATTTTGAAAAAATAGAACTTTTCTTTAAGATTTCGTAATTTTTTTTGCATTTTAAAAGTTTACCGTTATTTTTTCAAACAGTATGCCATGAATGTAGAATTATTGAACCGAAAATAAGAGAGGGATAACATTCATCTTTAAATGAAACCTAAAAATCTTCATTTCCTTGTTGCTTTATGGAAGTTACAAGCAAAAACGTTCCAAAAACTTAAAATCATTCCACCTCCTCAACGGTAAATTTTGGACAGCCTTCTTCAGTAGAATTTTTTGTTCAAATTGATCGCAGGAACACGTCCTGAAAGAGAGGATTTTCCGTCGTCTGGCCGGACACCCTGTATTATAAAAAATATTTAAATTTTGGAAAAATTCAATGTATAAACATGAAGCCTTGTAAAATCTCCATTTTCAATTGTAGCTACTGAAATTTTGACAGGATGTAAAACTCATTGCATTTATAAGGAAAATGTCAATAACTCAAAAACATGATAAGTCGATTTTGCATAGTTGTCGTTGAAAGGGACGATATTTGAAAATGACGGGTATAGCCGTTCTACAGTATATTCACAATAATATGTCAAACATAAGATAACTTCAATATTAAAAGTATGCGTCAACATGGAAATCATCATTATATTAGATATGGTGTGATGTTACAAAAGTTCTTGGGTTCGACTCCTGATTTGACACAAAATTTGTCAGGCAATTTATTGGAAAATCATTATATGAAAAAAGGATGCGAGTAAGTAATCGCTGTTCGTAGAGTTTTAACGGAAAACACCAAATACAAGAATGAAAGAGAACAATGAAAATATCACAATATGGATAAGATTTTTTGATGTTAAAGTATTTGTAAATTTTTCAGTGTAGAATTCATAGATTGCCAATATATTCCCACACTTAATATTGATTTGATTTCCACTTAACATGTAAATAAAAACTTTCCATCTATATAAAGAAGTATTCAATATCCATCTATAGGTCTCAAGTGATTTATAATAAGTGTCACCATCTAAATATAATCGATAGAAACAATTTAATAAGGCGGAAAAGTACCTATAACCTTTATCATAAAGTGAGATTTTGCTTTTAAAAGTTGAGATAAAATCTCATACGGCCATAAAGTTCTAATATTTCTTCACCCTCTTATTTCTGTCATATCAATCTCTTTAATTTTTGAGACATCGCAATTTTCACCATACATAATACACCAACCAACCAAACCCTCATCGTCGTCGATATCGATGTCGTTCTCGTTCTCGTTCTTGTTGTCGTTGTCGTCGTCGGCGTCGTCATCGTCGTCATCGTCATCTTAGTAATATTGTATATGATCTCAAATCAATGATGGGTAAAATGAAATTACCTACCTTTTTGGAAATTTCGCTGGTGCGTCTTGTTACAAAAAAAAAAAAAAATTAAATAAAGAAGAGAAGAAGAAGAAGAAGGAAAAAAGACGAAAAAATATTAATCATCAATAATAACCCTGTTTTCTTGAGTTGATATTAAATCGAAAGACCTTTTATTTCAACGGTATATTATAATGTCTATACATATAGGATTAAGTAATTTTAAGCATGTGCAAAATACACCCCACCATCAGCCACCATCAGCCACCATCCTTTGACTTAAGCCAAATTTCGTGCAAGTTCCTCTAAATACCTAAATAATTCAAAAATATATTGAAATATGGACTTGAAATTTTCGATATAAAACCATTTAGTTTGGCATCCAGTTAGGTTGCGGAACCTATAGGTCGGATTTCTACACCTATACCTAACCTAACCTATACCTATCTAACTTATACGTATATATAGTTAGCATTTGTACAGGATTATATTATAGATAGGAGGGTTTATGTGTATGTGTATAGGTGTGTATAGGTTAAGGATGTTCAAAGTTGAGCAACCATTTCATGTTTCATAACAGTAATAAACTTTGTTATGGCACGAACGTGAAGCTTTTTTTTTCAGGCTATAAGCTATCTATATGGATCGGAATAATGTTTATTTAATATTATGATGGTTTTTACTGGAATTTTTTTTTTTTTTATAGCATCCGAAGTTGTACAGTTAAATCGATTACACTTATGTTGCAATTTTTGTTCACCATGATTTTTAATTAAATTAGAAATTGGGAACGGAAGTCTGTGTATGAATATATACATATGTGTATGTGTGTGTTCAAGGAAAACGATCTACATTAGGGCGAATATGGTAATTAACCAAATTAAGTGATATATAATATTTTGTGGTGTGTTCAAAAAGTTAATTACATACTAGATAAGTAGCACAGTATAGTATAGTGCCTTACATCCTTACATATGTACCTACATTATATACCTATACACGGTAAGGCAGTGATGATATTTTAGGGTGTGCATTATATTACATATATATCGTCCATTTATCTTCTACTTTAACTTAGACAGTATAATTTTCATTTTTTCTTTCAAGGACGAATATTTTAGAAAAGGGTAGAACATTTACCATATGGATGGAATATTTTTGCATTGCGCAACTATATTTTAGGTATTACATATTAAAAAACATTATATTTTTATAGATACCAGATATATAGTCTCAAAATTCATAGTAGGTAAGGATATATGTACAAAATAGATCACTTGGGTAAAACGGACCACCATCATCACCACCATCTTGACATTTTACTTAATTTTTAAGCACTGGTTTTTTATTTGTTAAAGTAACACTTTTTTCGAATTTGTTACATTTGTTACCATACTGACAAATGTAACAAATAAACATATTGCAATAAATTAAACAAATGTAGCAAACTAATACGATTCCGTCCAATTCAGTTTGACAGATACATGAAATGACTCGATCACAAGACATATTCAGAATTGTTTCGACAGAATGGTAAATTGGCGACAACCAATAGGCCATGCCACACGCTGTTGTCATTGGGCGCCCAAAACAGATTATATAGGCAAAACGTATGTAAGGTTAAGGGTAAAATTGCATATAAAACCTGTTTTGGGCGCCCAATGACAACAGCGTGTGGCATGGCCTATTGGGTTGAAAAGGCACCAATGTTGGTAACAATTACATGTAGCAAATGTAACTTGATTTACATTTGTTACTAGTAACAAAATACGTATTTTATCGATTTATTTGTTACTTTAACAACCCTGCTCTTATTTTAGTTACCTCACTCCTCAAACCACACTTTTATATTTCTAACTCATCCGTTTTAATTTGAAACTTTTTGACATTTTACATCATAGAAAATTAATTCCAAAAAGTTTATAATTTTACTGCATATTTTGGTTGTATGACCAGAAAACTCTGTTCGCAACTATTTTTCTAGTCCAACAAATTTCCCATTGAATAAAAAAGTTTTTTGAAAATTATTTTCATTTTCGTTTTAATCTAACATTTTAAAATTCAAAAAAAAAAAAAAAAATCTGATTACTTACCGACAACATTTAAATGTATAAATATTGATGTTGGTGGATGTGTAGACACCTGGCATTCATGTAAGCCTGCATCCCGAAGTTGGACAAATTTTATTTGCAACGTCCAATCCTGATATTGTATAGAATTCATTAAAAGTTTCGTTCGCTATATATTTGTGTAAACATCTCAAACAATTCAAAATTTTCATACAAATTTTACCTCTGAATGTTTTAAATGTGTTGCACTATAACGTTCATCGCTACTGTATGTTGTCAATCCGACTGTCAGCAAATGATAATCTTTCCTTCGTATCCAGGATACCTAAACAATTGGTTTTTTTTTGTTTTATTTAAATTTTGCAAATCTGAATGGAAAATTTAATAGTCTTTAGTTTGATAGAACAAGACTTAAAGCATTTCATTGAATTATGTAGCCGGATGCATTCATTTTTGTAGAAATTTTAATTAGTTTTTGTTCAACTTTAGTGAAAGAGCTGAGGATGAAAATAACGAAATGTATCGCATATTAATGAATAGGTACGTAGTTAGAACGCCAATTAAACAGTGGCGATACTTCTATAGGGTAAATATTAAATAGTGTTTAATATAAAAAAAAAACTTTCAAGATGATTTTGAACTTCATATGAAAAATCTAATGAGAGGATAAGTAGTTTTGTAATGCTTTCAAAGTAGAAACAGGAAATAATAAATTTATGTTGCAAGCGGTGTCGTACAAAGCTTTTGTGGCGCTCGAGGCAAATTCTTAAAGTGTCGCCTTAAAATACTTCAAATACTTGAATGTCGCCCTTTGGACAGATTCTTGAAGCCAAATCCGAGTGGGTCAATCGAATCAAGTAAATCGGAATTAAGTGCTACTGAAAGTGATTTTATTGGAACTGAAAATGAGAATCAAAGCGAGACACAAAGTGACGATGAGGTGAATAACCAAAGTGAAAGGAAATTCGAATTTGCCGCCCTTACCCAAGTGCCGCCCGAAGCATTTGCCTCGCTTGCCTCATGCTTTGTACGCCACCGGTTGCAAGTAATATTTTGAATTTTTTTTTTTTTGTTGGCGACATTATTAAAAAAAATTTGGTGTTTTCGACATGTGGCCGAAATAATATGTAAGTTTTTTCTGCATACTCATTCCCTTCTTAATACATTGTGTGATTGTGGGTGAGTTCAAATTATAAATTTTGGTGAATTACTGAATTAATTTCGGCTACTGGAATGCATTACATTGTGATGTAATGGTAACCGCTGTGACGACATCTATGTAGTATTATTTATTTTGCTTCCACACTGTGTACAAATATAAATAAAGTGGAAGCTTTTTTTCAAAATTTTTGTTTTTTCTCAAAGTTTTTTGAATGATTTTTGGATGGTTAAAAAATTTTAAGAAACCAAAACGTTTTTTGTTGTTTGGTTTTTTTTTTGTTTTTATTTTTTGACGGCATTAAACATTAAAAAATGTTTTTTTTAAAAAGTCCAAAAAACTGTTTTAATAATACGTACATACATATGTCATGTGGAAGCAGGACCTACTATACTGAAGGTTTTGGGTTTGAAAATTGCCCTGAAAAAGTATTCTTAAACAATTCTTCGAGAAATAAAATGCTTAATAGAATAATTTTAGATTTCGTCATAATATTTTTCACACGGAAGCGGATAGCTAGAATTACTTTAAACAATCAAGATTCTCCTACCAAAATCATATATAAAAATCTGAAATAAAATCAATAAATCATTGTGCAAATAAGTATGATTTAGAGGGTCTGACTTAGGTATCATGGACCATTTGAAGTTCTTAGGGTCTGCTCTTCGATTGGACCTTCACAAGAACTAAACTAACAAAACTAAACTTACTAGTCATAACATTATATGTGGATAGATATAAAGTTTCTTGGCAATATATTTAGCGATTCTATGTTTTTTTTCCTATAGAATATAAAAGGGTTCCGTGTCCAAGATAATTTGGAAAACGCTGAACAACATAATTTAAATACTTAAATATACGTAATCGTATGCTAACGAAAGGGTTTAAACACGAAAGATTTATATAGTCTAATTACTTCCTAAAGACTTGTCATTCCATTAAAATTTATAGAAGGTGGATACCGAAAAAGCTTAATTACGGCTTATTTAAAATGAATTGATATTGATATTGATATACATATACCATACCTATACTATCCAATATTAGTAATTTAATTACCTTTCCAATATAATTGTATTTAAATAGTATATTGCATGCATTATTTTGTATTCTACCAAATTGTTTGGTTTAACGAAAATCAATATTACAATAACAAGGAACAAGGAACAAGGAAAACTTGCACAATTGAATAGATGTTTATTATACAATGTACACAAAATATACATAGACAATCTCTAGGTAAGAGGTAAATTTATTTTAAGATTATAGGATAATCTACACCAGGCAACTTTCTCAAATACAATAGGTAAGTAGATAATTTATTGATTATTAAATATTATATATAAACAAACTGGCGTTTAAGTTTTGTAAGTCTATCCGATGATATTATAAAATCTAAAACAACATCTGAACTTCTATTAATATAATTTAGATTAATCTATATCTCGTTTATTTTGAACTTTAAACTTTATGTCGCCACTTTGTATATAAATTTCGTATAATTAGAGGTATACAGTAATTTTATGGTTTACGCGAGAGGGTTATTATTCTAGAAAAATGGTGCGCAGTTTGCGAATCCGCCCTATTATGTACGTGGTCAATTTTTAGGAAATATTGTAGTTCCCCGTTACTTTTTATAGGAAAAAGTTATTAAAGATGATGAATAAGCAAAAACAGAAGAAATAAATATTAAAAAAAAAAGTCCGGACAAAATATTAAGAAACGTCCAAAATTGGACAAAAAATATGAAAAAAAGTAAAATTTTTTAAATTTTTATTTCTTAAATATTTAAATCAAAGTAAAAAAAAAAATTTTATTCAAAGTTAGTTTTGATTTTCAAATTCTTAGACCCCCTTCGGTAATCAAATACCAAAAATTTCAGTTATGTGTCCATTTTTGCTCGTCACTGTGGTTATATTAATAGTTTTTTTTTTAAATATACTTCCTTTATGGTTTTGGTTATGGGAGGGCTGTCGGGCTACTGAGCCTTCACTACCGACACCTAAAAGATCTATTTTGTAGATGCCTCTTGCCTCTTCTGAGGTTTAAATGTCCTCGTTTAGCGAGGTGCTATTAATGAATTTTAGCACCAGCGAGAGATTGTTCTGTCGAATGTAGCCTCCTAGGTGGCGAAGCCTCTTATGTGCCAAGGTCGACCAATCGCAGAGTATGCAGTCCGCCGTTTCATTCTCTTCGAGACAAAAAGAGCGTGAGGGGTCAAGTATTCTGTCGATTTTGTGAAGATGATATCTCAATTGGCAGTGACCTGTAGATAGTTTAGTGTAAATTCTGAGGCTGTTTTTGTGAAGCCTTAACAGCTTGTCAGCCCATTGTTGCGAATGCAAAGTTATAAATTTCTTCGCGTGTTGTTGATAAGGAATGGTTTCCCAGTAGGACCACTTTTTGCCCTCTTCCCAGTCCATTGTCGCCCATCTTATGCACAGAATGGTTCTGGACCGACGAAGGTGGCTGCAGCCCTTTCTCTTGCGAGAGCTTCCTTCATACAAAGTAACAATTTATATTATTTTTGGAAATAAATTCAGACCAGCATATAACATAAAATTCAAATTTCTTCGGAGACAAATTCAAGACATCCCGCTTTAAATTCAAGTCTACTAAAAGCAACGTTGGTCGGTATATTGATAAAACATTCTGGCAAAGGAATATTAATATAAGTACATAAATCAGTTTTAATATTATAACAGATTAATAAAGTTTTCCTTAAATTTTACTCCTTATAAACAAATACAACCTGATATTAGTTTCAAATTGTTTTTCAAAGAAAATACATATTCAACATAAATCATATTCTTTATGTACATTAATTGATAAAATATAATAATAAAATACCTTAGCGTATCGTATAGCGACGGGGCGTTTTTGTATACAAATATACGGAATAATTAATGTTCAGACTAATTAACAACTTTGAATTGTTAATTAGTCTGAAAACTTTGTTTGCTCCTTAAATATCTACCTCATTCTACAAATTTCGATGCTTATTTTGTGATGATATTTTGTTTAATTTTAGAAAATTAAAATACCACAAAGTATAAATATACCTAATGTTAATGTATGTATGTATGTATGTACTTATGTGGTATAGGTGGTATTCTACATTATTCATACATTTCTCCAAAAATCTTTTTTAGTGCTTATATTATGTACAATAAAGTTACTTTGCATTGATGTTTACAGACATGTAGGCCAGTAAATATAATTTACAGATTACACAGATTAATTAATTAAATTAATTAGTAGCTATCTACATACATACATGCTTATATATAGGTATAGGAGTATATATATATAAGAAAATAATGTATTATATTCAGTGGCGTTTCGTGATAAATAATCTTAAGGATAGGTAGGTATCCTCTCTATAATACGTCTAGGGACATTCTGTACAACAACCACACAGTTCTTTTAACATGAGCAAATTCTTTATTTTTGTATTTCGTGAATACCTACACATGCTCTATGCCTCTATGGGATATGTGGCACCACAGCTACTCCATTAACAAAAAATCAACTGGGAATTATAGAGTTTAACAGAATTTCTCATACATTTGTGTGACATTAATTGCCAAATATTTGCCCGAGAAAAATATCTTTTCAATTGATTTGAGACAAGTTTATCATGTTCTTAATGTAAAATGTAAATGGTCACAAATTCGTCATAATTCCACAAATCACGGTAAAGAAGTTATGCTTGTCTGGTATAATTTGTGATGATTCGGAAGATGTTGATTTATGGAAAAATTTTAAGCTCTGATAAAGATCTTGTTAGATTTTTCTAATTGTAATGTTTTTATATTTTTTTTAAAAATCACTAAAATGCTATTATTTTAAAACATACCTAGAGTTTTTTTATCTTTATCAAAATAGGAACTGAAAATTTAATGAACGTATCGAATATCAATGGTTTATAAGAAATAGAGCGACTTTTGTAAGATATATTAGCAATAAATTACTAAATTAATTTCAATACGACTTTTTTGCCCTTTTCGGTTTCTTATCCACCATTTATTTTTGAAAAAATTTATTAACAATCCATAAATTATTGAACAGCTTTACACGTCCTACAGCTGTTTCAAATCACATATCTACGGATAATTATGATTAGTTATAAGATAAAATAGTCGCCAAACAAATTGAAGGTTTAGTTCGAGAAGCAAAATGTATACCTATCAGTTACGAAGCGTAAAATTTTTGAAAGACGAAATCGTTGCCATTTGTTGTTAAAGTTAAAAGTCAATATTTTAAAGATCGGCATCGGCAGATGTATTTTCAAATTTTCTGTTAAACTTTTGATTAAAATTTTGCTCTTTCGACTTTGCGTTGATACACAGATGATTTGAATCTAATATTTTTCTTTTTCTTTTTTCCTTAAGTCGGTAATGTCCTTTTAAAATAATATTGTTTGTTTATACCAGCACTCATTCCATTGGATATTAAGTGAATTCGTGTCTGCTATATATGTATACCTATGTAGATGTTTTACTAGGTGGTACTTTAGTGTAATTGCTAGCCTTAAGTATATTTTCAGTATACAATTTTTTTAATTCTTAATTGTAATTTAAATACTGTGTGTTAGAATATTGGACGATTTTTATGTATGTATATATAGAATAAACTAAAAATTTTATTTTGAAATTCTCTCTTTTTGCAATATAAATTGATATAAAAAATATTAACGAGTTAATTTGCAGCAGCAAAATAAATGTGAAAAAAATAATAAAACTAGTCAATATTAAATAGTCGGTTATTTAATATATTCGTACATATGTACATACAATGTACATTGGAATGGTACATGCTTTATTTAGGGTATCATTTTATTTTAATAAACACAATTTTAACATTTTTAAATATTTAAAATAACCACACACAAAAAACTTCAACATTCTATTTATTGAATACTTAACTACCATATATACAAAATACATAGCCTATAATAGTAGTATATATAGTAATTTTTATATTAAATATTTGTTTTGTTTTGTTTCATTTTATTTTTTTTTTCTCTCAGTGTATGTGGAATTTCACTTTGTTATTCAAATAATTTTTAATTGAAGTATTACCGTTGTTTGCTTTTTAAAACAGACTAAATATTTACATATATAATTAGAATTGTATGTTGGCATTTTTTTTTTTGAATTAAATAAATTAATTGGATTAAATAAATTTAAAAACTTCAAAGTGGATATTTTTGTTTCAAAAGCATTGTAGTGGTTGTACGTAAACAGATAAAATGTATGTAGACATAATTCCTAGTTAAAATAAGTAAGAGACAATTTGACAATTCGATAAACCGATGGAATTTGCTTTAATAAATTTTTTTTTAAACTTTTTTTCATTACATAAATGGATAAAAAATACGAAATGCAAATTGAATGGATTATAACTGATAAAACTGGATTTACGGGGATTTACTGGTTTTATGATATTTTATAAAATGACCACCCCATATATGCAGGGAAATTAATAATCATCATCATGTGCATTTTGGGTTATGATAATTTTTGGTTTTAGTTTAAAAATGGCTTAAGCATACATATAATCAGTAATTTGTTAATTTGTGTCGAAAAAGTTATAAATTTCTTTAGGATTAATTGAGATTAAGCTGAGATTTACAATAAATTAAAAAAAAAAAAACTTCGTTTACTTTAAGTGGTTCTAGGACCAAATCCAAACTGATAATTTTTTTTAAAGCGGACAAAATCCCCTTTGATAACTTTTTTTAAAGCGGACAAAATACCCCCTGCGACAAAATCCTTCCTGGAGATGGAGAATTCTGTCAGGCGAGATTTTGTCCGGGAGTGATTTTGTCCGTCTTATAAAAAATTGTCAGAGAGAATTTTGACCGTTTACCACTTTAAGTATTTATTTGATTCAATTTTATTCCACTGAAAATGGAAAAACGCTGTAACAGGATTGAAGCCAAATGTTGTTTAGATTTTACAGCTATTCATTCAGATTCCATGTTAGATTTCACAGATCTCCTTTTTTAATAATTATAATTGCACCTAACTAATAACTAACTACAATTAGGATTCGTTTTTTTTCTAGATCTAGTAGACTTTTAGAAAAAACCACTTCCTTCAATTTTCAGTACTATATTTTAAATGTGTAATAATTCTGACTTTTTAAATGGATCAGAATATTTTTTGATCTTAAATGTCCTTTTTTTATTCCTTTTAAAGTTTTTTTTTTTTTACTGTATCATATTTTAAGCGTGAACAGGTTATGATATAGATGAAGCTTTATACTATGATCACCTGAGTATTTTAGGTAACGTCACAATCAGGTCGATGCGGTTCTAAAATTAAAACTAATTGCTGGCAGAAAAATCCCCCCTCCGTTTTGATGTCTTTTTTCATTTTTTGTTTATAACAGAATTTGCGAATTTTCGGTAGTCAATTATCTCTTAAGTCAACTTTAATTATGTCTTCATTCTTGATGCTGTATCCCACTTCTTCATTTGTCTTTATAAATTTTTGTGCTTAAAGAATATATTGAAATTTATTAGAACAGACATTTTAACCCTTTAGTTGTTTTATTTTAATTTTAAAATCCGTATCTAAGTATCTGTGCTCAATTAATAATTAAGCGATAAACGATTATTAAGTTTAAGGGATGATTTGTAGTTATAGAATTTTATAGTTTCAATATTTAATTGAATTAATCGAACCAAACGCTATGAAATCCAATAAACAGGAAAGTTCGACAATCTATTAGCTACGCCTATATTTGTACAAAAAAAAAGAAGAACATTTCGATACTAAATAGAACGTAGATAATTTCTCTTTAAGTCATTTGTTATATAAGTATATATATTTGCAAGCTCACCGAATTAGCTTCCTCTTTATATATATTTTTGATTGAGGAAACGTTTTTGCCAATGAAAATATATATATATAAAAACGTTAATTAACTTAAGAACGTTAAGAACTTTTTACGTTGTCGCTAAAACATATATTCTGTCGGTATGGTGCAAAAGTGTTTAACCAGAATCAACACTGTATGTATAGCGAATGGGGAGGGGGGGGGGAATGAGTTGAGTTCGTGATGACATGACATTGGGATGATAAATGATGATGATTTATATCTGGAAAATCTTAAGAATTAAATAGATATAAAGGTGGATGGTTGGCAACAACAAAAATATCATTTATTTACTATAAATATTGTACACATTTTTGGATGAAGCGCGTGAGTTGAAAATATAATGGAATTGTAATATACAGAATGAAATTTCTTTTAACACTCGCGGATCACGGTTTCTGAATATGAATCTCAATCAATGGAATGAAGCCGACTGATGATATTAAAGGTACACAAAAACAGGATAATTAATTAACATTTCTCTCAGTTGGTGTCCTGAATTGTATAAAAATCCGATTAATTTTGAAATTTTGTTTTAAAATTAAATAAACGTTTCTGTGTAAATCGTTTTGTTTTAATTTTAAATTGAGTAGAGCTTTATATTGGAAACAATAAAATGGAGAGAGGGTTCATGCTAAAGTATAGGCAATTGTTTCGGCTCGTTTCTCGTCTTTAATTCTATTTAAAGTTTAATCATCATTAACGTTATGAGTTGGATATTAACAGTAACTCAGCAACTTTATTCTGACTTATACTGAACGAAGAGTTTGTAATAAATTCTAATGATGGTTATAGTATAGGACTGTTAGTGAAATCAAGACAGTACATTCTAAATTTATAACTGTCATACAATTGAACATTAATTATTAATTTAGTGTGTGTTATATAGTCGTAATATACAATTCAGTGGCGACTGGTGGATTTTTGTGAGCAGTAAAGCGATTTGGTGGGCCTAATAATAACAACAACATAACACACACATATTTTCTAACACAATTTCACACTAAGGCACATTCAGTTTTGATTTGCATATTTTGATGATTTACTCGAAATTTTATTAGAAAATCGAAAAAGCAAAAAAGATTGGAAATAAATTATTTATTATTTATGTGGTCGATCTTATTTCATTATTAGATCGCTTTTACTGCAAAAATCAGATCATTCAAAAAAAATATCATTTACATAGTAAAGTTAAAAATCGACGGCTAATTTTAAAATTAAAGATTTCACAAAATTTTACACTAATTACATCGTTATCTATCAAAAATAGAGGATTTCTGTGCCAGCCAGTCAGTAGTATAGAAGGAATGTCTTCAGCTAAATCATTTGGTGCTGCTTAAAAATCGATTAGTTCTTCAACGTTTTCTTTAATGACTTTTATAGCAACTTATGCAATGTCTCCTTAAGTGACTTCCACAAATGAAACATAAACAAAAACAAAATGATAGTATTTTGACGTTTTTCTGATTGAATTTTTTATGTACTATAATGAGTGCGTTCAATTCTTTTTAACGAAAATTTTTCATTTTCGATTCGATAAGAACATTCGATCATACAACACCATCTTTTTCTCTACCACTACTTAATATACCATCTGACCATTATAGCGAATCATATTTTAAAATTGTATATGAGTTAGGTTAGCACCAAATAAAAATATATTAAATACATTAAGAGCATTTTATCGAGAGTAAATATTTCATGGTGTCCACTAGGCAAAAAGCACTTCATATTCGTAATACATAAATTTACAAAATATGGGTTTTCTTAAAAAATAAAACATGAAATATCCATTAAATTTAAACATTAAATATGTGTATACTTTCTCTCTCTCTCTCTTTTTATCATACATTTTTATTTTTCAATCTTTTCGTTTCAATAAAGTAAATTGATTGATTTTCATAACCGTTACGAGCAGCATAAAAATGCGTATACAGAGGTTATCAATGTAATGAAATAAAAATGCCTGTAAATATGTCGTTAACTTAGCAATATTTAATTCGGTAGGTATCAGATTAGTCAATAAATATACACTCAGAATAAAAAAATAGTCAGATCAACTACAAAACCTATTAACTTTCAGCTAATTACGAACAAGTAAACTTTAACTTCAAAGTATAATTAAATTAACTAAAATAATGTACAAAATTTATTCTTCATAAAAAAAAGAATACTTCATTTTAGTAATATTTACTTCATCTCATTTAATTTCACAAAAAAGTTTAGTTTGAAACAAAAAACCGGTTTTAGAAAAGCAAACCACCATGTTGTTTGGAAGGCATGTCTTTGACTGTTTTTAGTTTTGAAATACTATACTAAACTATAGGTAAGTGGTGTTCGGGATGTCGAATGCAAAAATATTTACTTGAATATAGTAAAACTATTATTATTTCATTGTTTTTACTATTTATAATTCTTAACTATTTTATAATACTTTTTTTTTAACCATAAAGTATAAATAGTAAAATGAATTATTATACGAGTAAGTAGTAAAAATATTGTTAGCGACTTTTTTACTATATTTTTTGCTGAGTGTATAATTTTTTCTGAATTTAATATTTTATAGATCTACCTACGTCCTAAATAACATTTCGTGCGCAAAAGCCGATTACTTAATTTTCGAAAAATAAAATTGAGCAACCATTTTCAAACCCAGGCCAAACTATATTAGTCTGGAGTGGTATTACTGAATTTGATCGGAAATTTGTAATCGAATCGATAATGTCACGACAACTTTTTTCATAATATTTCAGATCCTCACAATGTACGCAGCCATTTAGTACAGTGTAAAATCAGTCAAAATATATGTGAAATGAAATGTCAAAACAATTTTTGTTTACAATTTAATTCGGTATTTTGTTATTTAAGATTATTTAAAAGAAATATATAATGGTTTTATTTTCAGAAAGTATTTTTTTTGTTGCATATCGTAAAACTATCCATACTTTTTTCCATCCTTACACATCTTTGACGGGAGGACCTTGCACATTTAATATATTCCGACCAAGATCTTCACAAATCATTGCATTTCTGGCGCACATTTGCATTAGGTACATTTTTTTTTACGAGATCCTTGTTTTGTTTCATTTGATTTACTAAGAAAATCAATTTAAATGTTTAAATAAAAAAAAATCATCGTCAACAAAAAAAAACTAACAACTTTTACAAAAAAGTTTCAATTTTCGATCACCAAAAAGTAATCGGAAATTTTTCCGACAGAAATGTCCGAAAAATACGTTCAATCATATGCGATCTTTAAATTCCGACAATTCTAAAAATTTTCGAGTCGGATTTGTATTCAGTCATACCACTCCTGGTTACTAAAACTGATATGATTGAATTTAGTGTTCCTTTTCTATCACAATATGTGACTGGTCTTGGAACAGCCAATGTATCAATAGTCAGAAATCTATCAATAAATACGTAAATAGATTAGTTTACCAACACCAAACCATATTTTTTTAACATTTATCTTATTATCCATTTTGTACAATTTTTCCAATTAACTATTTCAGTGATTTCTATTTCAATACAAAAAAAAAAGAAAAAAAGTAATTTCAATCATAATGATTGATATAATGTCATGACATTAATAATCTGTCGAAAATATTATATTACTTATCCATGATCCTTTCAATGTATTGTTGGCATTACTTTAATTATGATTAATTGCTGTATATCAAATCAATAGGCGCATATATCCTTACCTTTTATCGATTTATATATGTATGATACATATATGTACATACATATAGTAAATATACGAGAGCTAGGTAGGTCGGCACCTAATCCATGTAAAAGAAAACTTATATATTTTGAGTAGAGGCAACATATCCTTTTTGGTGTCATATTTCTTTTTAATTAATTATTAACGCTATACAAAGTATAGTTATATGTACAACAAAAATAAAAAAAAAGAAGGATAATAACATAAGTACAAGTAATTTCTTTAGTCTATGACCTTGACACATACAATAAATTATATTTGTAATGAATACCTAGCGTAGGTATAATTTTAATTACATTTATGTATGTCTAAAGCATTCTTAGTACAACCAAGAACCAATTATTTATTAGTTATTAAGTATTTTTCAAATATATACAAATTATGGTTTCGTTGAAACAAATCAAAAATTATCTATAATTTTTCATCATAAATGAATTCACATAATGTACCAATAATTGTTATATATAGGAAACAATTAACAATTTCCTGATTGTATATTTTTAGGTACCGTCAAAAATTAATTCTAACATCAGCCATATCTCATTGTCTATTCATTGCTTGTTACGTTCTTTGACATTAGTTTTAATTTACTTGATTGAATTCATCTGAACCTGTTAAACAATATAATTTCCCCGAAGCATCTTGATTACAAACTATATACTACAATTTGCTAGCTGACATCTATTTAACTTATGTTAGTCTCGTTCTACCGGTGTTTACTCTTTATTAGAAGGTGTATCCATCGTAAATGGGGTTGGTTATACTACTCTGTTGTCTTACAATTTACAATAGGGGTTCGGAAATTTTTGGGTAACGTACAAATTTCATATAACTACATATGTAATGTTTGTGTTATTCTTCGTCATATAATATTGTATTATATAATAAAGTTACAGTCACTCAAAAAAATGTCGTATTCCAATGGTAATTTTTTTGTTCGAAGTCAAAACTTTAAGTTTTACAATTTAGAGAAATGTTTGTGATTTATTTTAACTATTATTTTGTATAAAGTGATAAATCTGACCCCCGTCCCCAATAGCCAATAGGAATAGTAAAGTTATATGCTTAGATAAACGTGCAGGATGGAATTTCATGTCAATATTTTGTCAAATTAACAATAAAGTGAAATTCAAATTTTATGTTAAAGTTAAATTCTTAACCTCAAAAATCGCAAAAAATTATAATAAAAAATAAAATCAATTTTGTTGAAGATACGTATGAATTTCTTGATTCACTGTAGTAGCTATACATAAATGTAGTTTTAAAATGAATTATATATCTGTATTTAAACTATTTTGGGATTCCAGAATCTCAATCTAAACTAAAAACTAGTACGTACTGAGAGTTATTCACACAATCGTAAAAATTCTAATTTCAAGTTCCAAATTACGAGTTCATATTCGGATCAAAGACAAATCTTGATTTCGATTCATTAAATTTTTTTCTCTCATTGAATTAAGAATTTCACCCAACCGATGATGGAGACAGGACAGTGATTAATGTGATGTGATGAGAATGTAGATGGCAACCATTTTTAAAATACTGATCTAAAGATATTAATCTTGCAATGTATCAATGGCGGATTATTGATTTGGTGCGAAATTTTGTGGGTCCATCCTTTCTTCACGAAATATTTTCATTGATCACCATTTATTTGAATCTTTTGATTTGATCTTTGGGATATCAGCTGATAAAGAATCGAAAGATCACATGAGCAATGATTTCAAATATAAAATTCGAATGAAAAAATGAATGTCACAACCACCTAATCCCGAGAATGAGAAAGAGAATTTAAAAAAAATCGTTGTTCCAATAAAAAAGTTTAGTGCATTGGGTGTTTGATAAACCCCCGAGCCATGTGGCAACATTTCTTCGATAATCCGCTACTGCGAGTTAAAAAGTCAATCGCAATAATTAGAATTATTTTTTGGTATGTCAAAATTGTGAGGTTGATAGATTTTCTTTAAGCAGATATCTGAGATCTGACATTTTCTGTCTCTATCTAAACATTTCTACTATAATAATAGAAAAATTACGATTCGCTTTTGTTGTAATTTAATTTCACATATTTAAAAAAAAAATATTTATTAAATATGAGAGAGCTTTCTACGACGTTCCCCGGTAATCTATTAAAATTACAAGAAAAATAGTTAATGTTTCCCAGCAAACACCTACGTCTATGTCAATTTACCTACACATACATATGTATGTACTCTTATATATAATACCCATGGTACTTAGAACATGTCATATAATAAATTTTTGTTAATTTAATTCACGTAACCCGAAACAATGTGTAATGCATACAGTGTTTACTTATTTTCGGTCGGATAACTCAATTAATTTTCCCATATACTACAAAATTCTATTCGCAAGTGGAAAACTTTGGAATTAACTTTTGCGATATAATAATGTTGAACACAAAACAAAAACAAATTAATTGTAATGTGGAATGTCACCATCAAGCACGAAGCTTAAAGCTCTCACTATCATGCATAGAAAAGTTGTATTCAACATATATTCATATACATATATGTACAATATGTGTCTGTGCTGATTCTTACCCATCCATAAATAAATAATGTCAAAACACATATAGTGAAACATAAGATTTTAATGCAAATGGACACAATTAAAACCAGTCGGAGACAGTGAGCCATTGTTACATAAATTCTTTAACCAAAACCGAAAGAAAATTGAATTTAAAATGTTATAGAATCCGTATTTATTTATGTAATTTTACTTACCACTCCCTCTCCGATGTGATGTATGGTACATGGTAAATGTGCGGTTGCCCCAATTTGCGTTGTAACTGTTGTTGAATTTTCTGTACCAAAATACATTGGAGCATTGTATATGTCTTCAAGCATATTATTATCGGACTCAGCCATTGACAAATCGACCTTATTTAATGAATTTTCTTTTGTTTGGTGATGATTGATTTTGGATAAAGGGCTGGCTTCAGCCGTCGATTGCGACGTTGATATTAAGTAAATATCTTGATGGTTATTAAGAAAATTGCTTTTACTTTGTAGTGACGATAGACCTGGAAAAAATGGGAAAATTATTTTTACTAAAATAAAAGATAAATATGAATTTATGTATTTGTTTTGGAACATCCATTACGTTTATGATCGTAATGAAATGAAAATAATTTCTTTCTTTTTTTTTTTGTAGTTTTGTTTGTGCACAGTATTGACACACTTATTATGAATATTATTACGTAATTTATATAGAGTTATGATTTTTTTTTTGACAATAAAAACTTTGACGTTCTTCAAGTAGCTTTAACTTTGATTATTTCAACACAATTTTATTCTCAATTTAACAGAAACATTTTATTATTTAATAACTTTTGCTTCCACATGATATTAAAAATATAAGAATAAAGGAAAGCCTGGGTTTTGCTTTATTTTTTCAAAAACAAGCTGCAAGCTGGAGTAAAAAATGAAATAATAATTTAGAAAGAAAATTTGTTTTTTTGTCTAGATAAGTGATGATTAGTCAAGAATGCGTTGAACTAGTAGATAGAGATAGGTACTGGAAATTGCGTCGGTTTTTTAAAGGAGGAAAATCCCATCGCTCCCGTACAATTTTTTTGTTTGTAAAAAACGTGTTTTTCCGATTTTTCTTTCACTCTAAATGAAAGAATATTGAAAAAATATTGAAAACAAAAAATGTTCTCATTTTTGTGCTGCACAATACGGGATAATCATTTTTGACCCCCCACCCATTATCTTTATAGGGCTGCCATACAAAATTACTATGAGATGGCCTTTTTCTCATATTTCTTCAAGTATAGTTTTGGAAAAAAAGTCAAAATGCAGATTGTTTTAGTTTTTATAAATCTATAAAGTGGTATTAAATTTCATAAATGGCGGTGAACTTTAATAAAACACACCTCCCCCTCCCTATCCTCTACTTTTTTGTGCATTTTTAATCATTTATTAAAAAATGTATTCGGAATAGAAAAAAAATGAATATGGAAAAAATGATAGCGAATAAGAAAATCGGAAATATCATTGAAATATGATAAAGTTCTACTTCCTACCGTTATGGCGCTGTAATCAATTTTATATCATTTCTATGGTTTTTAATCTTTTGTATAGGAAAAATAGATAAAGACAATGTCATAGATAATATATCAGATAAGATAAATATTTATTTAGCTATATAAATTACAGATTTTTATTTTAATCGGCATGGTCAATTATTTCTACCCTTACTGGTTTTATTGAATTTCTATATATTTATTTTTCGAAGTGTATAATAATTTTATTGTTTATCTATCAATAGAAGAAGGGGACTTGAAATACATTCGCTTTGACCATTTATGTATTTTCTAGGACAAAGGATAATAATACATCCTACTTCTTAAATATATATATATATATATATATATATATATAATCTACAAAGTACAAAGGGTTTGTATGATGTATTCTATATACGTATAAACTACTCATGTAAAGGGCTCTTTTATTAAATCAGTATGACCTATATATGAATACAAAAGGACACATTTCGAATATGAATTAATATGGACAAATAACTACTTTCTATGATTGCTATTATTCAATGAATGAACTAATTAAATATATAAAATGTCTCTCTGATTCATTTACACATCAAACGTGTATGAAATTGAATATATGTACATATCTACTATGTTTATATGTATGTACGTACACATACATAGGTACTACATAAATATGTATTTATAACATTATATTAATAATTATAGCCAACCACTTGCAGAAAATTTTCCCATAATATACATACATTTTCTAAATTAGAACATTTCATAATGGAGTTTGAAGGAGCATACCCTATCTAGGATACCAGACACACACACACACACACATACACACTGTACACAGTGTCTGAACGAATAAGTTTTAATGAATATTATTGAAGTATAAGAGGCATTAATGCAAATATGAGAGTTTTGTATATAACCTACGCTATATCGTAGACCGTAGAGTGTACGCTCATGTAAATAGTTATGTATTCAAAAGTATAGCTATAGAAATTGAAGCAAATAGTAAGTAGCCTCTATCGTATAATATAAATATTAACTATTAGAGTAGAAAATAAAGTTTGACATTACCTACTAAGGAAACTTTACAAAATACTATAATTATGTGAATTAACTATTAAAGCTTGTCTTAATTGAATAAAATCCTCCATCCAAGATAACTTTAAAGACAGACTGTAAACCCGTCCGGGTACAACATTTCTCTTCAAACTATTTTTCAAAGGTTATATTCAAGGTTATACAAATTTGATTCATTTGCATAAATTTGTTAAAATGTCTCAATAATTGTGCTAGAACCACTTAAGTAGACTTAAGTGTAACAAGAAAAAAATACCATAATTCCGTATGATATTTAGATGGGTTTTTTTTCCATTGTTTACCGCGAGAAGACTTAAGCTATTCTGTGAAATGGCCATAAAGTTATTATTAACAAAAAAGAAGAAAAACCTTCAAATGGCTTCAGTCGAACTCCTTGAAAAAGTAAAATAAATTTAAAGGAGATGTATGTATGTAAAAAAAAAGGTTAGTTAGTTAACTTTTGCTAGATTTATTTCCGGTATTGATTTGACCATTCATCAATTCGTAAACTTTTTTTTTCAACACTTAAATCAACCACCGTCAGGGTTGTTAATGTAACGAAAGATAAATAAAATACGTAATTTATTTATTATTATATATTATACATATGATACATGTATTTGTTACGTAAATTTTTTGTACTTTAGTAACAAATAGTATATTTTGAGTTGTCGTGCTTTTGCTGATGAAAAGCCTCATCGATTAAATTTGTTACATATGATACATTTTTGTTACATATGATACATTTGTTACCATTTTGTTACCAAAATTCGTGACAAATATAATAAATTCGAGTCAAAACCGGTAGCAACCCTGTTTGTGATATAAAAATTTTCGGCAAAAAAGATTTTGTGTTGTTGAATGAAAACTAATGATAAAAGAAGGCACAAAAACGGATGTCTTTATAAAAAAAAGGATAAAAATGTGTAGAATATTATTGGGATTGTATACCTAATGTATATATGAAAGAATCAAACATTTATAGAAATCTTGCATAGCAACTACCCTATGACACCAGACAATTATTTTACCTTATGAAATTCCTATCTAACTTAACTTGTGTATGGCATACAATAGCTATAGCTATATACATTGAACCATATACCTAACACCGATGATCGTGGTGGTCGAACACGAAACTTGGAAATGCTCTTAGTATAATGGCTTTGGAGCTTCATAGAAGATATGTATAATGGACGGCCTTAATATTTAATTGTCTGAAAACAAAACTCACACATACAAATCGTATCGTATCGTTTATATACATATAGGTACATGCGGAGTGTTTTTCTTCTTTTTTTTTTTTTTTTTTTTGTAATAAATAATCCTCCTCTCATGCGGAATTATTAATCTTCATGAATTCTTTTTGTAGACAATAAAATACTGGAGTACTGGTCTAACGCTAACCTATACTATACTAGACCAGTAAATGAAATAAATGATTGGAAAAGATTTGTATCAGAAATCGGTTATGCATTGGTTAGTTCAGTGAAATTGTGAAAAATGAGGAAAATAATTCATACCATAATGATATATATATATATGGAATTTGGTGGAAAATGGTTGTCGTCGTTATTCGATGATATAGCAAAGACATTATTTACCATGTCTAGGTATATCTCTCTAAGTATAAGTATGTATTTGTTAAGCATAAACCGTAAAAGGAAAACTTTAAAATATATTTTTGTATTTAAGGATTTGCTTTTAAAATGGTACCTAAATAGGGTCGATTTATTTCCATAAATATTGTTCGACAAATAAAAAAAAAAAAATCTAAAATCCATAAAAATATGTTTTCCGGAAAACTACTTAATTTTAAAGATGAGAAAATAATTTAAAATTTATCTGGAGCAAAATGAATTATTTCATCATTGAATTGGCACCATTTTAAAAACATATCTAGTATAAGTACTCTACCTACACTATTCCACTTATCGATTGATGACTAAATGACACTATTAAAAAAAAAAAAAAACCTGCCAAAAACCAATTCTATTGAAAATCCAAAAAATGGGTCAGACTTTCTGGCTACATGCAAAAGAATCAATTTGAAGAAAATATGGCAACTTTTAGTTAACAAGGTGCTCGAAATATGTTTCAGTGTTCACTCCAGAGACTTGAATAGCTTTATAGTAGAGTTATCAAAATCGATAAATTATGGAGTTGAATTTGTAATTGGTTGTTAAATAATGTAACGATCACAAAATTCAATAGATTTTTATGACATGGAATTTATGAATATTATTTTTAATTATGTATTTAGAAAAATTACTGCTGAACTGCACTACCTCTATGTAACCTTAAGCATAATTTTGTCTGTGGACATTAACAGTATAGTATTTCATTGTTGTTCCGCGAGGAAACGAACGTTTAATCAGATTCAGTGACGTAGCGTGAGTTTTATTTTTGCCTTTGAAATTGTTACTATAATCCGCGTACTTCCATTAATTGTTCAAATATTTTAATAAATTTTATTTTATTTTAAGTAAATTTTATCTCCAATCTTTTTTCACTTAATAATTTTTTTCGATTTTCTAACAAAATATCGAGAAATTATTAATTTATGCTATTCAAAACTGAGTATTCTGCAAGACAATTTTTCTATAGGAAATTTGGTTTCCAGAATACTCAGTTCTTAATTCTATTTTCTTGATATTTTGGTAGAAAATCGAAAAAAATTTATAGCACAAAAAAGTTTGCAAATAAAATTTTACTTAAAATAAAATTATTATTAATAAAATATTTCAACAATTAAGGTATTTATGCTGATTATAGTATGAATTTTAGAGGTGCTTTGCATAGGCAAAAATAAAATTCACGCTACGCTACTGATCAGATTATTACACTACCATAACAAGTTCGTTGATTTAATTCTAAAATCTTACGCATATGTTAGACAGCAACAAATGTTGTTATAGTGGAATTTGAACCATCCGCTCACATGTTAGAAACTTTTTATTTTTATATTATTTTTAAATTTGCAGCATTTTTTGGAGAACCCACATCCCAGTAGTTCCTTTACAAGCCACTGGCGTGACACACAAGCGGATTTGGGATGAACAGAGAAGACGAGAGAAGAAAAAAAGAAAAAAGTAGAGAATGATATTAATATTTTTTGAGTTTTTTAAATAAGTGAATAGTGAATTTTGTAATAATAAGTGAATTAAAGATTTTGTCGGAATAACAAAATAACAAGTTGAGTGAAATTTAGTGGTTAATAAGATTAAACAGAATAGTGTGAACGTCCACAAGAGTCGTACGAGTATTCGGCGGTGATCCCTAGAAATCCACCCTATTAGATTCCGGAACGTGTTGTATACCATCTGCAGGAAGCTCTGGTGAGTACTACATTCCGTAAATCCTTTTAAAAAAAATTTCGTTTTTTTTTACCTACAACTCTGGCACTGGCCCGATGTAAGGGACCAGGCGTCCGCATTTTTTTTAAAGAGAAAACCCAAGGGGCTTTATATTAAAAGAAAAGAAAGAAAAAAAGCTTACATAGTAATAAATTTTCATTGATTTAAGTGCTTATGTATAGTTGTTCCAATATGTTAATGTAAATTTTTATAGACGCCATTTTTATTGATCTTAAAATTTATTAATATTTCTATCCAATTCCGTATATTTATTTTATCTTTCTCATACAACGCCCCATCTGATACAAAAACTTAAAATTATTGAGCTTTTAGTATATTCATAAAATTATTTCTCCAGATGGGAAAAGTGGATAAAACAAGAAAGACAATTTCTAGATTAACTTTAGTTATATCCGATTCATTAATAAAATCCTACATAATCTTCTTTTCTATATTCAGACATATTTCTCTAATTTAAAATCCCCCCCACAGCCCATACTCATTCATTATATTCTATATATATACAGACAACACCCACGCACATTGAGAATTTCATAAATTTGGCGACGCCTATGAATATAGCACCACATATTATAGCATATTGTTATGTCGGAGAGTAAAAAAAAAAAAAAAAAAACTTTTCAAACGTGATCCCTTTGCGAGACGAAAAATAATTGTTTTCGTTATGCTTATCTCTCTGTTTTTATTGTGGTAATGCTAAGCTGACATTTTGAGAATGGCACCATATAAAAAAAAAGAAAAAAAAAAAAAGAAAAAAAAAAGAAAAATAATAAATACGTCCAAAATAAGCCATCGGAGACATTTTAGTTTAAATTTATAGTTGTTTACAAACCCGAAAAAGCACAATTTAAGCCCCAGGAACATGAATAGGATATGTAGTAAACACAATCCAAATAATATTCATAGTATTTTCCGTAATTTATTCTACATTGTATAGTACAGTATAGAGTAGGTACAACAAATTTAAAGTAAGTATTTAAAAGCACCGCCAATACTACTACACACCGAATTAACAAAACCCTTTTAAATGGTGCTACGGTTTTTGAGGGGAGTTGTAAATTTGTAATTAATTTTCGTTGACGTCGACGTATGTATATAGACTGGAATTCTCCCATATCGCATAATTGCGCTGAAACAAAAATATTTTTCCATTTAATGGATGGATGACAAGTTTTAGATCATACTGAAAAGATTTATATTGCAATAAATTTGCCATGTTTGCAATCGACGATAAAGTTGTTAATTTTAAAGTCTGTTTTGATGTTAACTTTATTTGGCATTTAATTTCTATATTAATTAATCGAATTGTATGTCAATTTTTAAAATAAAACCATACTGTAGAGCCGAAAATGTTGTAAATTTTTGTTTGAGTATTTTCTGTACGTACAGGAGTTGTATATTTTCAATTAGTGAATGTTTTGACACGATTTTAGTGAAAACATTCATCGACATACTACAGCAGTGATGGGCATATGTACACGATAAATTTTTAATTTACCAGGGGCAATGGTCTACACTGGAGAAATTTTATGATTAATTAACTCATTTAAAAATTCAATTCAAATTAAAAAAAATTGTTTTTAAATAAATTTATTTTATATTTAATGATTAAAGAAACCAACCAAATGGCTCAGAGCAATAAGTGGTTGCCTTTGGAGCGGGAGGCCGCGGGTTCAAGACCCAACTGGTGATGAAACATGAAGTGTTTTTTTCTGGTATGTTGATTTGAATCTGAGGTAGTGGATTGCACTTAAAAACAGTCTAAATAATAATATTATCTCTAATGCTTAAAAATAACGTTGAAAATGCGAGCATTTATAAGGTTTCCGTAAAAAAAACACTTCCAGTGCTGCTATTCTACAAAAAAATTGAGTTTAATGTATAAAGAGGGATGTCTAATGGGCCCATCTGTAGGTAGAGGCCTAAGGAATCGCCCTCTCTCACACTATCTAACTAGTGATGAAGGACATAACTTGGTGGAAAATCTAGGATTCCTCATCTTTAAATATATTTTCAATAAAAACAAAATCTATTTCCCAATTAGGATTAAAATTTTTACTACAACGTTTCAATGAAATATTTTTCGGTGTGTATAATTTTATACTTCGTATATTTTGGCAATTTTTTTTCTATGTTTTTTTAATGATTTACCTTGAAGGGTGAGCTTTCGGTACTCTTTTTTATGGAGACAATCTAGTAATCAGTCTTCTATCGCCTAGGTGTTGTATTAATATTTTTATTTTATTTTTTAAATTTAACGGACGTTCAGCGAACATACTATTTTAATACAATTCCTAGGCATTATTGACAATGTATAACTCCGATACTCCGATAATGACTAAATTGATGCTGTGATTTTTATCTCGAATTGTGCGATGATTAAGTTTTTTTTTAAAGAATGGCCTTTAAACAGCCTTATACCAGATGAAGATGAAGAATTATATTCACAGTCACCTAGGCTCTATAGGGGCCATATACCATATGAAGTAGTAGGTTTTTTTTGTTGAAAAATGACCTTTTAATAGCCTTATAGCATAAAGATGAAGAATTAAATTCACAGTCACCTAGGCTCTATAGGGGCCATATACCATATAAAAATCGATACATTTTTTTAAACATTTTTTGTTATATTTATCGAAGGAGACCGAAAATGGAAAAAGTAAATGCCGAAACGCTTTTTATTTTTACTCCATATTTTAAATCAATATTAAAAAATAAAATGGAATTACCCTGAAATATTTAATAAAATGATAAGTCAAGTAAATTTTTAGTTTGAGCCATCATATTGCCTCTGATCAAGAAAAAAAACCAAAATTTTAAATTAATTTTTAAGAAAATCGTTAATTCTTACGGATTTGTTGAAATATTTGTTTTCAATATGACAAACGAAATACTGATGAGAGATCACCGATGCTTTCACCAATGATGTATTTTTAAGTCCCTTGCCAATTATTTATAGTATAATATATAAGTCGACACAATAGAAAATTCTAATATTGTTTTCGTACCTAAGTAATTATTTTTAGTATGAATTTTCAAATCAATTTACATCATACATCATTTGATTAAGTTTAACATTTTAATGAATCACCAACAATATACAGAGGCGATTCAATAAATTTATCTCATTAAGTAATATATTTCGAAGACATTACCATACGCCCCAGAAATTCAGATGGCTATTTTGGTTTTTCTTATACGATAATTTACTATAATCTTACATAATTCTAATAATAAATTAAATTAGTGCAAATAATTTTGCTTGGCAGGACTTTTACTTTAAGTATGCCATAAAAACATAAAACAACTGTAAAACGCCTTTCCTTTTCGGTAATAAAACCGACAATTAATTTTGGCAATGAAGCCTGGTACAAAGCTAGGTATCGAACATAAAATTGCTACAACATATTTGTATAAGAAAATGTATGCTCGCACATAAATTAAGTTGATTTAGTGTAATAGTTTTACCAAATGATACTTAGTCATAAAAGGATTTTAAATTAAACTCTTCTCTTTTCTTAAATATTGTTGGTTTTATCATTACCATAAAATGGCGCTCCACCTATACACGATTTAATTTCATTGTCATAAATATGAAAAAATCTATGCATAAATCGCGTAGTGTTTTTACATAGAGAAACGTGCCAGTCTTTTCCTCGTGCAGAATCTGTCAATTTCTTAACTTTGATCAAAATAAATATATTCAAGAAATTGAGCCAATATGTACAAAATGGTTTTTCAAGAAATATTGATTGACAAGTATTTCATACAGACAGTGGGCTCATCAAAAAATTGTTGTTCGAGTTAGATTACTTAAAATTGGTATTTTAGGGCGGGGGAGCAGGGAAAGCAACAAATATGTATGTGACAAACAGTGTATGATAGAGTGATTTATTTAAAGCATCAAATCGTTCTGCAGGGTTGTCCAATTCTTAGGCGTTTTTTATTTAAAAATATATTTATTATTAATTTACAATAATGTTTGTCAAATGTTCGTTGTATCAGTAACCAATAATTCTGTTTATATAAATATTTTTATAATTACATTATTTATTTGAGCACCATACAATTCCATTTTCACTCAACTAATTTCAATTTATTTTAACATTTATGATAGTTTTCTTGAAATTGAATATACAAACTTTTATATTATTTTTTTTCGGTTGAATAGATCTTCGAACAAATATCGATAATGGCAAATATTTGCAATTTGAAAACCGCAGAACTATCAAGATTATTGATTAAATCATTCAACATTAAAACTACATATATCTAATTATTTTATACAACATTAAATTAAATAGTAAAACTCAATAGTTCGTATTAAACCTAATCTACAGAAAACACTGTTTTCACAGCAATTAATTTCGAACGAAATTTCTTCAACTTAATGTGAAGCGAAACCACAGAAAACCTCCTCCGCAAAGTTTTGATGTATGTATACCTACACTGTAATTTATCTTTTAGTACTTTAAACTATCCTTTTGAAGTAGATAGAATAGAATTATTTTGTTCGCTCACTTCCTATAACTTTTGAGCTTTCGACGAACATTAATTAGAAATATTGTAGCTACGCCACACACCATATTCTGCACTTTGATATCAATTAATGAGATTGCATTGAAAGTTCTGTTTCGAGTTTATGTATTTAATAATATTGTATACAGACAATAATGTTGTCTAAAAACTATGTAACAGATTGCCATTTTTTATTATGAAATTTTATTAAAAAGTTGACCGCCATTTGATTGATTTTATTGCAGCTATATTGGTGTGAAAATCTATGGGAGCAAAAATAAATTAAATGCAAATGGAAAAACGTTCGCTATTTTTGATAAGAAGGATAGATTGCCGAAAATAAAAATATAATTTTCTTTTTATCTCAAATAGGGGATACATGGGAGAAATTTGTAATTTTTTTTAGAAGTAAGCATGAAAAGCAAATTTCAAAAAGTTATATCTCCGGAAATACTCCACCGTTTTACTGAAGCTTTTTTTGTAATTTCACGTAATTTCCTAGGATTTTTTTTAAAATTTTATAATTATACTTTAATTTAAAAAATTATTTTTAAAAATTAAGTTTAAAATTAAAAACTATGTAAATATTACAAAAAAAAAATGTTCTCTTTTAAAGCTTTTTTGGACTATCCTTGATTATTGAATGAAAAGTACTCTATATATTTTTAGGTCTGCTTCCACCAACAAGAAAAATGCTGGGTGTAATTAGGTAAATAACTACGCATTTAGATAGTATGAAAACAAGAATACGAAATTTTGCGAGTTATCGTAACATTTGTGTAGGTACTTCATAAAATAAGCTTTTTAGATAAAAATAAAAAGAATACGACTGCTTACTTTCCCTTCTCTTTCTCACATGTACTCATTGATTATTTGTTACTTTCATTGTTATATTTAATAGAATTAAATTCATTTAAATTTGCTATAAATTGGTTTTGGCTCTACTCACTATACATTTCTTAATGGAAAATCTTAATGGACCGCAAAGTTGCATTTTGTTCGTTCAATAGTACGTAATTTATTTAAAATTGAATATAAATAGATTTTAATTTTATAAGAACATAAACCTACGTTTCATTTTAGCAAGCGTACGATTTTCGTTATGGCCTTTGTGCGTATATATATATATATAGTGGATTATCCAAAAGGGCTATTTTCCAAGGAAATTAGTGAAAATTTGTTGGCCATGAATATATATGTAATTTAACTAATGCCACATAGAGAATCCATAGAAAATGACTAATAATAAAAATCTTATTATCTAACCACACTAATGTTCCCCCTTTACACACTTTCATTGGATCATTTTGATTGTTTCAATATTGTCTATGGACCATAACATACCCCCATGTGATTTTGCGATTTTAAACAGCCAACCATAATAATGTATATACATACATACGATGAGCTATCATTTGCCGTACTTATACGTATTTAAACTTTTCCACTTTATAATTTTCCTGTAGATAGCTTACGAGTATATACCCAAAAGTTTAATGGAACTTAATGTAAACACTGCGTAGTTTTGAGTTTCATTCTTATTATAATAGTTGTATATATATATACCTATATAACAGTAAATGTTAGATTAATGTTTAGAACATACATAGATCTTGATAAAAATCCTATTTTGTAAGATAAATCGCAACAAACAATTCTGGACTGGAAACGATAGAAACTGACATACATTTTAATTAGTTTTCTTTATCACAAACAATTTTTTATCAAAAAACAGTTAGTATATTTAATACCTACATAATATTACATATAAACATTTATGTAGATATACACATGTATACAAATATTATTCTCATCCCTCAGTAATATATCTTTGCGGAATTACTTAATGTCTAGTCTAGTCTAGGAAAAAAATCCAATTTAGTCAAAAAGAATCCAATTTGAGGCTCAAGCACAACATAAAGAAAGCATTTGAATTAATTCCGCACAAAATTAATATAAATAACCAGCAAGGCTTGAGTGTTTCATTTTTAACACTTCATGCCCTGCCCTGGGTACTCAAGGGAAATTATCTGTTGTTGTCAAAAAAAAAAGAAAAAACAACAAAAAAAAAGTGTAAAAGTTGTAAGTCAAATTGAATACAAATACAACATAAATCATATCACATTGTGTACGTAATACGAACACGTACATTTTTCATCAGTTATCATTCGGCTGGTGTTGAATTTTAAATTATTTGTGTATTTTTCCCTTTATTTGTAATACAATATGTTTTTCTTGAGAAACAGTCAATATCGTACAAGATACAGTATAAAGTTGACCTATTAAATATTGTAAGACGAGAGATATTTTTTCTTTTATATCATGTAAGTATGTAGGTACATAGAATTATCGAGTCGTGTCGATAAAATTGAAGTGAATTTAGCCATAAAGCAATGAAGGCAAAATCTCCTTACTCCACTTTAACCAATTACATCCATAAATTGAATCATTTTGAAATATTATCAATAAAAGACTAAGTTTTTCGGAAAAAATGTTAAAAAAAAGATTCAGGTCGTCATTTTGACTCCTGATGACTAAATTATTATTTCCAAAAAAAAAAAAAATGATTCTTCTTTGCAATAAAACTTCTCCACTATCTTTCTCTCTCTCATGTATTTATCCGTGGTCTGGAACCACCTTTCGGACAATATTTATCTGATGATGTCAAAGAATTTTTTCGAGTCTATTTTGAAATTGCAGTTATCAGTAAATTATTTTTTCTGCCAAGATCTATACTAGGAGGAGGGTAAATTATTGACAGATCTACAGATATTAGATTTATCCCAATTTTCTTTTCTTCGTTATTGAAGTTTTTTTTCTTACTGTACCTACACAAATTCATTTCAAATGGTTTTTTTATATGTTTTTTTAAAAAAAATTATTTGCTTTCTCTACCCAAATCACTAGACACCAATTCGACCTTAAAGGGTTAACGTTTTCTAAAAATGACGAATTAACGAAAGCATTACCAATAAAATTATGTAAAAGGTAAGGAGTAGTTTTTTAAAACTTTCATGTTCAAAATGTATAGAGCTTAAAGAGTTAACTTTTTCCAAAAAAAACTTTATTTGACAAAAAATGCTGGAAATTTGATATAATATAAATAGTTTCAAAATCATATCTTCAAAATCAAAAAAGTTTAAAATTATGCCACAAAAGGGGTTAGGATGTTCGCCGACTGCCGAAATTATTTTTCATTTTCTTCCATCACATTTTTTTTTAAATAGCACCACGATGATCAAATCAATAATTTTAACGAGGCGTTACTGTTCCAGATCCTTCCGAGTGCCTACTAATTTAAAAACCAAAAAAAAAAAACATTGTCCAAACATTTCATATTATAATAAAAACAAATTTTTAAGGGGGGGGGGTCATTTTCATAAGTGATCAAAATCTTGTATCTACCCAATTCGAAATAATCTTGAAAATTATACATGAATTACTTTCTTTATTTTTATAAAAATAAAAAAATGTTATAAAATGAAAAAAAAAAATTTTTAAGTATTTTAAATGACAATGAATTTCAATAAAAACATTTATTTTTAAATTTTGCTCGTATAGATCCTGAACACCCAACGTTAGTAATATCGCATTGCAAATAACGTTAAGGGTCCCATAGACGATCAATTTTAATTGACGAACGCTCTCATCAATTAAAATTGATCGATTATAACGACCATCAATGACATTGTCTATTAACAATGTAACCACAACAAACATTGAACGTGTGTGGTTGTTGTCAATGTATGCGTCAGTTTTTTAAACAGTCGAACAAGCAACACGTTAAAATG
>JANSTT010020554.1:0-46923 GCA_026745375.1 Platyura marginata | reverse complement strand
AAACATATACGAATACATAAACCTATAACCCTCCACACTGGTGGTATCGCATGGCCTTTTTGACCCAATCCCGTAATATGAACACCAACAATAAAACTGTTGTTGTCCTAACAACGCAAAACCAGATGTTTTGGGAAAGTGTTTCACAATGACTTTAGAGAAAATAAAGGAAAAGGAGCTTTAAATATGGGAGGGAAATTAGATTTAATTGAAAAGTGTTGCCGACAGCCTGAGTTAAGTATATATATATACATATATATGTCTACATATCTAAGTTAAATCAAAACAAAACCTTTGGTTGTGATTAAATCAAAATATGGCAAATTGTAGAACATGTTTTGTGAGTGATTTTTATTTAATGGTCTAATTAAGGGCTCGTTATGGTGCCTAGATTGACATTTATGCACTTGGACCTTTTAAATACTCGCTTGTTAAACGTTGTGTTGTTTATTGTTTATACACACACCTACATAGAGATTTGGGAATTGAATGATGATAGTTAACTTCAAAATTGAAATTTGCTATTTACACTCTTAGGAAATAAAGCAATGTTACAAATCTGACACTTTTTTTAAGCATAACCATATGATATACCATTTTAAAAGATAATTAACACTAAACGTACCAGTGTGGTCAAATGACCCCTTTTTACAAACACATTTTTGAAATCAATTTTTCCTCTTTTCCTCAACTTACTTTATTATTTCTATAATTTCTATAATACATCTTTCGTTTTTTCTGATAATCTTATGTGAGTAGCAGTTATATATCGTGAGCGGTCTATTTGACCGCTTTTGGTAAAAATTTGTATATAAAAATTGTCGGTGGTTTTAGTGTCTAGACTACAATTTTGTTTTTGTTAATTTTTTTTAATTTTTTTTAATTTTTTTTAATTTTTTTTTTATGTGACGGTTGAAAAGTTTACGGTGAAACAGTCCATATTTTTTAGGTTTTCAATGCCCAATTGACCTCCCCTTAAGTTTGTAAAATCAATTACCAGGATATGTTATCAAATAATCTTTATTTTCTCAAAATTTTGTTAGAAAATTGAAAAAAAAAATTAAGGCAAAAAAGCTTGGAAATTAATTTTTAAATAAAATGACAAAAAAAATGGTATACAAAAAAATTACCATCGTTTTACGGTGGTACTTTGCGTAGTAAAAAAATCGCCCAAAACTCAGAAGAATCGCCACCGATACACATTTAATACTGATGTATTTAATGATCTCTGATAATGACATAAAAATAATTAATTTCAACAAAATTTACCCTAAAACTTGTGTTACGATGTAACATCTTTAAGAAAAAAAAAATTTAATAAAAACTGTAGAACTGAACAGCTGATTCTAGCCCCAAATAAAAAAAAGTTACACCAAAAACATATGATCTGATTCTTTTCTCTTTCTTTTTCTATATATACCCTAAGCCTTGCTTAAAAGAATAAATAAAAACTTTTTAAACGGCAAATACGGGTCAAGAAATTTTTAAACATAACACTGACTAAGAGGTGTAATAAATAATATCCAAAAAATATTGGCGCGTGTCAAGAATAATAAGATGATTTTCCTGTTAGGAAGTTTATGGATTAACTTGATATGCCTCCTTAATAAGGGAAGTGATTAGGCTTAACATCATGATTTCCCAATAAATCGTTTATGTTTAATCTAAAGTAACAAAACTTTTCGAAGAAAGAATGGAAACGTCTTATTATTATTCTTGATGTAAACTGTGTATACATACATAAGTCATATTTACAGTACGCAATATAAAGGCAAATTTAAATGTCAGAAACAAGGGATCTTAAATAATTTATCCTCATTAGAGGATTAGTAGATGATTTGAATTAAGAATTAAATTTTATACATACCAAAATAATGGCTCCATAGACTTTGTATGTACGAGCAATCATAGATAATACATATACATACATAATATATATACATATAAACTTATGCTTACTTATTTATATTACATTTTAAATAGATTTACTGAATTGTACGCTACGTGGAGTGTATTAGTTAGGCCGGAGCGATTTTTGGTGCGTTTGTTTATTTTTTGAATTCAAGAATTCAAGTAGCACCGGAAAAGTTTTGTTTTGCAACTCGAATTATGGAGAAAAGATTTAAATCCAATTTTTTTCACTTAGAGATGGCACACTTTAGCCAAAAGTCAAAAATCGGTGATTTTGAACATTTTTCTAATATTACTGGGTTAAAATTGATTTTTTCTTAAAATTATGTGCCGTAATATTGAAGCCCATAAAATTTCCAATAAAAAAGTGTTTAACAAAAATTTGCATTTTTCTAACTCTCAAGCTTCAAAAAATTACTTGAAATTCAATGATTCCTATCGTTATTCCAAATTTTACTATTTTGGCAATACAAACACGTAAGAATAGTGGATTTTTGGCAGAGCTTTTTTTCTCTCAGGGTCTGTTGATTGGATATTATAAAATATGTCCGACGTTTCGCCAAAAAAAATTCTATCTTCTGCCATTAAAAAGTTACAGGGTGGTCTACGTTAAGAATAACTTAAAAATTTAAAAAAATTATTGTAAACTGAATAACATTTTGCATTTGGATCACCCATGGCACCAATATTTTGCAACTAGAACTATGGAGAAAAAATTTAAGTCCAAATTTATGTCACTTAGAAATGGCAGAATTTGACTTAAAGTGCAAAATCGGTGATTTTTATTATATTTCTAATATTACTGGGTTAAAATTGATTTTCTGCCAAAAATTATGTTCCGTAATATTGAAGCCCATAAAATTTCCAATAAAAAAGTGTTTAACAAAAATTTACATTTTTCTAACTCTTATGCTTCAAAAAATTACTTGAAATTCAATGATTCCTCCCGTTATTCCAAATTTTACTATTTTGGCAATACAGACACGTAATAGTCGATTTTTGGCAGAGCTTTTTTCTCTCCGGCTCTGTTAATTGGCAATTATAAGATTCGTCCGCCGATTCACAGACAAATTCCTGCCATTAAAAAGTTACAGGGTGGCTATCAATAATTTAAAAAATTATTCTGAACTGAATAACATTTTGCATTTGGATCACCCATTACTTACAATTACCAACAGATACAAAATGCCATCACCATACCGTACATAGGTACAATGAAAATAATGAGGCTAAAACACCTTGAGAACAAAAAAAAAAGCTTTTATAACATTGAACATTCAAAATGGCTTTAGCCATTATCTCAAAGCTCAATTATTGTAACTTTACTCAATCAACAATGTTTGCGCACTTTAAACGTGCTGACAATAAACAATTATTTTCAGGTTTTTTTTGGGTATTTTTTCCTTCCTTTTTTTGTTTTTTTTTTTTTTTTGCTATTTTAAGATTGCCCCATAAAAATGATAAGATTTTATATCTCTTTTATTTTCACATTACGCTGACGTCTCTGGGATATTTTCTGGGTGAAATTAACTACATGTTTTTCGTCTGTCGACACGATAATGATAAGAAAACTTTTATTATGTTCGGTCGTAACAACGTTTTCGAAGGGAAAACGTGAGAAAGGATTTCTCATCGTTTAAACGTTTGGAAAATAAACATTTAATATCAAATTTAAGTTCGATATCGAAAATTTCAATCGAGATCGTCATTTTTTTTTTATAGCTTATTGACAGGGACAATATTTTTTTTTGGAGGTGATTTTATATTGTTCCCCCTCCCCATTCTCTCACACCTCCCGCACATGTCATTAGTATCTATGGAACAGATTGATTTCATTTGTGATTGTCATTACCTGTTTCTATTGGTAGATATTTGGATGTATGAAATTAGGACGTAATAATTGTTGATTGGACTAATTATAGATGATCTAGATTTTTCTCGATTGTATAAAGCTTAGGTAAAGCTTCGTGTAAACCTATATGTACAATGTTATAGATGGTTTTAAACAATACGAATTCAGTTTTTAACCCTCCAAAATAGACATTTTGTCGTTTCTAAATATGGATTTAATATGTTTTTGGATCCAGTGGCGCGAGACGTGGATCTTTGGGATCAATCAACACGGGAATTAATTATAAATATATATTTATTTAATTATAAGAAAATGGACAAAAAAAAATTGGAAAATTTTTACCGTTTTTTGATCGTTTTTGACCGTTTTTTTGATTGTTTTTGATTGTTTTTGACCGTTTTTTGATCGTTTTTGACCGTTTTTTAATCGTTTTTTTTTAAAGTGACCCCAACTTTCGTTAAAGATGTAATTTTGAAAATTTTTTATTTTTATATTGATTTGAAATTTCCAAATTTTCCATTTTCGCCAAATAAATTTTTTGGGAATAGTTATCCCTTTACGGTCCTATACGAAATGATTTCCTTTTTTTATTAGAAATCTAAAAATCAAAGAATTTTCCAAAACATTTTCAAACTATCCTTTATTGTCTTCTCTTTTTTTAATAAACAAAACTATGTAGTAATAACGACCAAACAGAAAATAAATTTCTTTATATAAATTTAAATTCGACATAGTGTCCAAAATAATACTAAACGCTTCAATCTTCTTTATATGATCATAAATATATATGGAGTAATTTACATACACAGCACACATAACGTACATTAATTTAATAAAACTTACTATTTTACTCTAACGCTTTTTAAACTATAGAAGCAAACAAACAAACAAAAAAAAAACAAAAAAAACTAAAATATTTGTAAAGAACTCGGACACTTCTTAATATTATACGGTTTTTATTCCCGTCATGAACATTTCTTAAGATTTTTATCGTTGTGCATATTTTCCTAGTTTTATTCTTACGTTTTTTTTTTTTGTTTTTTTTTTCAAACTGGGGTAATGTTGCGTTGACAAAATTTTCTTCTTTTTTTTTTTTTTATATAGCGGGAGCGTGTTAATTTTCTACGTGCTTATGGCTGTATATTTGAACTAATACATAAACAGGGTAAATATTTCAGCAAACTTTTCGGTATCAGCGTTTTTTTCCCAGGACTTTTTGTGAATTCTCAATTCATACACATGGTTTGAATTGGAATGTTCTCTGTTGTTTCTCTGATATAATAAATTTTGTTTAGAAAAATAAAACAAGAGATAGAACTAATAAACTTTTTTTTTTTGTTTCCTTTTTCGTTTTTATTTTACACGTTATGAGTTTAGTTTTTTTTTTCTCGCAATGTAATTAGGCTGTTAGGCTAATGAAAAAAGTTTATAATTTCCATTTTTTTTTTTTGGTATTCATAAAAACTATAGCCAGGAGTAAATGATAAATTGGATTACTTACATATACATATGTATAGCTATAGACATAGATAGATCTATGTAAGTATGTATATAAGTATAGGTATCATTAATCTATTATAAAATAGACACTTGCCCTTTATATTGAGTATTTGTGAAAAAAATATTTTGCCAAAAAATTACAATTCCATATTTACTTGGTGGCCCAACAAATAAATCTTTGACACTTTGACAATTTATAAAATTTTTGCTCGCCCTCAAACTACATTTTTATTTATGGTCAAAATGTAAACTTTCCTACCTTAAATAACGTACACACTCAGAATAAAAACATAATTAGATCATAGTCAGATCAATATTGACTTTCAGCTTATTACGAAAAAGTAGTGGAGCAGAAACCTACTCCCAAACTCTAAAAGTAGAGAAGTCCTATAGACTGCCAAACACATCAAGTGTTTTTCAAGCAGAGGTACGGGCAATCCTAAAAGCCTGTAAACTTCTAAAAAACAAACAAACCCCAAAAAATCGAGCCTAGACATCTCACTAGCATAAACAGTATAGCCTCCATTTAGTTTAATCGATGCAAATGTCATCCTAGGAGACTCATAAATATAAGTAGTGGTGTCGAGTAAAATTAATTATGAGTACTTAGTAAATATAGTAGACTCCCGTATAACGCGAGTTCCTACAACGCGCTAAGAATATTGGGACGATTTCTTCATATAACGCGATTCTCGTACAACGCACAATATAAAGAAATTTAGGAATTCTCCTTTTACTTTAGTGCGTCCATTACTACAGATTTCTTCTGTTTCATAATTGATTATCCGTGTTGTACGAGGAAAATGCTCGTATAATACGATTTCCTACTACACTACAATCACTACAGATTTCTTCTGTTTCATAATTGATTATCCGTGTTGTACGAGGAAAATGCTCGTATACACGATTTCATACAACGCGTAACTTATTAACCGCGTTGTATGAGCGTTTACGATTAATACTAGTTAATTTTATTATTTTTAGAATCAACAACGAAAATAGTAACTTTTTTACTATATTTTTCGCAGAGTGTATATATAATAACTTCACTATTACTCTTTTTCCCCATTCTTCTACATATATTCGCCTCTATTGAAATTATTGACAATGAAAATATTGAAATTGATTGATTTTTCACATTTCACACTGTTCAGCATAAAATCCCGTCTGGGATAAATCCGCACATAGACGTCCTCTTTCATCTATGTATAATATACAAAATAAGCTTTATTCAAATTTATGACTAGAAGACTAATTTATTGTGTCTAGTATTCTATATGAAAAGCGAATTGATTTATAAATGTCTAATACTATCAAAGTACTTTATCATCTTTAATGTTTAAAATCATATTTAATATTTATTGAGAAGTCCTAGTCCTAAATATATATTCCATGAAGAATAGCTATCTTTGGAAGATTTATTTTATAATATTTAATGTGTGTTTGAAGACAGACATAAGTTAAAAATATATTTACAAATATGTACAAAAGAAAATTATTTTTTTATTTTTTTTTTATTACTTTTGAGATATTTTTACATAATTTATTATCTAAATCATTGGAACGGGAAAACAATGGGATATTAAAATAAGATCGATTTTGAGTAGCCTTCAAATTCAAAGGATCGTCATACAATACAAGTATACATCGAGGGCTTATATTCAAAACTGTCTATCTGCAATTTTAACGAAAATGAGTTTTTGATGGCAAACTCTTCACTAACCACAACTACATACATGATATTAATTTCAAACTAAAAAATCGATCCTAAGACTAATTTTTTATCATTTTTGATATTTGCCTATCTACATACGACGTTTATTTGTGAATGCAATAGTGTCTATCTACTATAAATTCTATACGTTTTGTTTGCTTTTACTATTCCATACTTGAATTTTACAATTACATACTTAACTTGTTTTTTCGCTCTCCTGAAAAATCGTGTTTTTGCAGATAGACAGTATTGAATATAAGCCCTCGACATGTTCCTTTATATATACAAATCATATTAATAGTGAATGTTTATTCACCCACGTATTTAAATGTAATGCCAGCTTGTGTACATTAAAACATTGTTATATCATGTTATACATCGTTACAATAATCGATCATTCTTTGTTGATGTGGTTATGTTTTGGAATTTTTATCAAAAATGGTCACTAAGTTTTTTTTATTTTATTTATTTGCCAAATAAATTGTCCGGAAGATAAACTGTCCGTGAGATAATTTATTTTGCGATAAATTTGTCCTAACCGATCATTCTTTATTGATGTGGTTATGTTTTGGAATTTTTTGTACCTGCTAATATTGAGAGAGTTTTCAAGGATGGTCACTAAATATTTTTTATTTTATTTATTTGCCAAATAAATTGTCCGTAAGATAAACTGTCCTTGCGAAAATATATTTTGAGATAAATTGTTTGAGATAAATTTGTCCTAATATGTATAGCTAAAAGGAGCTGGTGATAGCAGAAGAAATTCTAGTTCGATTATTTCGAGGAGATCTAAACAAAAAAAAATATGAATACACATTAAGCCTGAATTCCACTCGGAAAATGATGTATTTGTCAGAATTCTTAACTTATCATTGCATTATTTACGAAATACTAAGTACAGTAGGTAGGTAGGCATGTATGTACATATTTTACACCATTCCAAAATGGATTTAATGTTTTTTTTCGCTAAAGTTCAACAATTTTCAACAACAACAACAACGAATTGACGACCTATAAACTTTGTCATAGATACCTTAATATTCTAATTTCTAAATAAAGTAAATAATAATAAAGCTCCTCAATGTTAGCAAGTAATTAACACCGACAAATTGTACAAGATAATTAATTAACTATTCATAATTGATGTACCTGCTATATAAGCAATTTATTTATTTGCATCATTGAATTGATCTTTCATGTAATTAATACAATCTGATACAATTTATTCGTAAAACGTAAAGTAATACTTTGTTTGTGGTTTGTTCATAATATTTTTGTGACAAAACATGTTTCGGTAAATAAGCTTTTTGATATATAATTAATTAATTAATGCTTATCATATTGATTTGTGATGCGATAGGTATTTGTATAGATAAATTACAGAGAAATATTTGAGTTAGAAAGCACAGTGGCGGATCCTGAGAATTATTGATCCGATCATCATATATGGGACTCTTTTAATTTTAAAAAAAGCTTACGTCAGGTTAAACTTTCTTAATATAGTACTAAAGATATGGTTTTGAAACTTTGTATTTTTATATTATTTTAAATTTTCAACATTTTTTGACAAACAAAATTTTTGGAAAAAGTTAACCTTTTAAGGACATTTTAAACATGAAAGAGTTAACAAAAAAAAAAAACAAAAATTAAAACTCAACCAAATTTATTCAGGGCGATATTCTTTATGTTTTAAGTTTATTAACATATTTTTGAAAGTTTACCCTTTCAAGGCACCATTGTTGCGACCTTAAAGGGTTAACGTTTTCTAAAAATGAAAAATTTTCGATCACATTTAACATTAAATTCTAAGAATGGTGAGTAGATTTAAAAAAAATTATTGGTTAACCCAATTACGTTCAAAATTAATGGACCTTAAGGGGTTAACTTTTTCCAAGAATTTTATTTAGCTAAAAATGCTGGAAATTTAAAAAATTATAAAAATAAAAACATTTCAAAATCATATCTTCAATATTAAGAAAGTTCAAAAATGTGTCACCGCCAAACCACCCAACAAAAACGCTCAAGATGTTCGTAGGATGTCCAATTTTGACGTAATGACGTAAAAAGAGTGCCATGAGGATTCGCCACTGGTTAGTAGTAAATAACCATATTTGGAAAATTTCATATAATTTTTTTGTTTTAAGTTCATTTTAAAAATTTTGTTGATCCTTAAATTTTAATTAAAATTATTCCAGCAATGAAAATGGAATAACCAAAAAAGATATAAAAATGGAAATTATGTAGACCAAAAAAAAGAAAGAAAAAAAATGAAATGGAAATTATTTACAAAGATACCTAACCTATTTCTATATAGAAAATTTTTATCGATTGGCTAAAATAACAAAAGCGTTCAACCAACATAATTATACATAATTTCCGTTAAGCTCTCGCACCAACGACACCGACAATATTAAAGTTTTTCCCATTTTCCTCAATTAGTCTTTCTATATACATATATACTTATGTAGGTATTATATTATGTACATATGTACATATAATATAAGATGAACATTAATAACTCAACCGAAATGTCCTTTTTCCTAACTTTAACATCAAAATCTTAAGTAAAACATTTATTAATCATAATTATCCTTAAATGGTTTAATACAAAGTTTGCTTATCCTGTTATTTCTCCCTTCATTTCAGTTCTCTCCCTTAATGAATATTATTGTCACTTCTTCATGCAACAAAAGGCTATATATATAGAGTTGTGTGTTGTCGTTGTCGAAAACTTTTACATTTCCTTTGAAACCGGATGCATAAGGAAATTTATTGCAAAAATAAAACTGCTTAATTTACCTTGGACAATATTACAGTCATTCACCGTCATTGAGATTGATTAAGTTTGAATTGAGGGACTTTCTTTTTTTTTTTTAATATTATCTGAACAGCTGTAGGCGATGTTTTGTACAAATTTTCATTTCCGGTTTTAGTGTAAGGAATTTACTTGAGAAAGAAAGAAAGAAAGAAAGGAGAAAAAAAAAACAATATGACCGAATGATTTTTGCTAATTGGAAATTGATTCCAGTTAAGCGTATATGGTGTGTTTTTCAATGTCGGTTGGACTGAATTGATATTTATATGGTGGACAAGGTGAACCCGAATATTCCTAGCAGGACGATGAATATAAATTCTATTGGGCAATTAATCTTTTCCACAGCTTAAATTTTTTATTTAAAAATCTTTACACTTCCAATGCATTCTTTGGTGCAATCATCATATTTGGTGCATTCTATGGAAAATCTTTACTATCGGGTATGAAAGTCGAAAGCTTATGAAATGTGAAGTACTTACAATTCAAAGTTTATTTTGCAGAAATTTTTTTTAAATATCGGTGCCATAGGAAAAAAGTTATGACGGTGTATTTGAGTATAAAAAAGTTAGTTACAAATATCTTATATAAAGAAAGTACACTGGGCAGTACGAATACTTATAATGCCCAGTGTATGTACATTGCAAAAAGTATTATTCCAGACATTTATAGAGCATTTAATTCTAAATATAATTAGAAATATTTTTTTTTTAATATTGATAAAAAACAGAAAAATCGGTCTAAGAACGAAAAACAACTTGCAAAAATAAAGTTTTTCTTGTTTAGCTCAATGTTTTTCAATTATTCTGCAGTGTAAACCATGCTGCAAAATATTTGACATTTCACATTCAAACTATGATTTTTTTTACCTTTTTTCCAATTAATTGCATTGGATTGATTTGGATGAGCCGCAAAATTAATATGAGTTGTAAATGGTGTCGCATGAAGTAACGGTGGGGAATCACTGTTCTAGAAGGTATTGGTTCAAACACGACACTTGCACACTATTCAATATATTAATTATGAAATAAATAAAGAAATCCTTTTTATATCCTTAAGTTTCATTTCCCAAATGTATAAGGTTCTATGTGAGCGCATACGTGCTTTACTTCGACAACGCGTGACTAACTTAAAGCTAATCCCATTTGCATTGCCTACCAATTGGACTTTTTATAAAGAGTGTGTGTGTGTGTGTGCATCCCTATGTAATAACTAAGCTGTATGATCACACGCCCTATTACAATGCATTTAAATTTTAAAAGAAACATGGATTACAATTTGAGAAAAACCATGGCAACAAACTAAAAAAAAAACATGGCCACAGCGCATGCGTTCTAATGGAATCACTCATCTTATCTTTGTCATACTAATTACGCTAAATGCAGCAGAATTTCAAATACACCGGTTTTGCAATTCAAATTTTATGTTGCGTAATTCTCGTCTCATTCGAGAAGTTTTTTTTTTTTTTACGAATGTTGACGACAATGTTCAATTTTTTATAATTTTTTATCGTCTGCAAATATTTTCTGCATTATATTTTTTTCTAACTACTAGCTAGAACTAGAGAGATTTTCAGATTTCCAATAAAATAAATGTTTTTATATATATGTATGTGCCATTTTACTTGGATTATCCTTAATGGAATAAAAAAAAATCCAAAACATAGTGAAAGTGACGCCAGTAAAAAAAAATGTCGGAAATTTTTAATTAGTGTTGTGGTAATTAGATATTTATAGAACAGTAGAATTGGTAGATCTTCATCAGGTATGTAAATTAAAAATTTAATTTATTTTTATTTATTAAAAGAGAGCACAGGTGAGGGGTGCGATATTTTCGATGGTAACAAAAAAAAAATTAAATTGGCGCACGAAAAAGAGCAATTCCACAGTATTTATTACAATTCATACGAAAAAAAAAAAAATCTAAGATTAAGACTAATGCGAATTTTTATTACATAAAAATGCAGCATTTTACTCCAAAAAAAAAAAAAAAAACTTTTTGTCAAACATTCAGGCGACACAGTTAGGAGATTTTCTTTGTTTTTCCAAAGAAAAGCATAGTTACAAAAAAAAAAGTGAACTACTTTAAGAGGATTTTTGAAAAGTTGCCAAAATTGGATCGCACATTTAGAGGAAACATTTAACTTTATATATTAGCATTGGAAACAATTTATTATTTATAAAATATTAAAATTTAATTAGTTACCTGTGCTCGTGCACACATGTAAACACATTGACCGGCCACCTGTGCTGATAAAATATATTTTTAGAATTACACTACACTACACGACAAAATATTAATTTTTTTTAAATATATTGCTGCATTGTAAACACACACAGCCGGTTTGAAGTTTGTATGCACTCCCACTTGGAATGATAATCCTTCCTTTCTTCCTTCATTTACACTAATTAAATATTTTTTTTAATTATTTAATACATTTTTCGATGCATTCACGGTCGCGTTTCATTATGAACTGTCAATATTGTCTCTATGTAATCTACAACTTTATAGTTAGCCAATGGGTTCCGTTAGGTTTTTGTTTTGATCAAAATGTAGGGTAGGTAGAGGTCCATTTTTGTATATAGCCGCAGGGTTGTCAAAAAGTTAAAAATAAATATGAAATGTTTTTTTATTTTTATTTTTAATCAATTTTTAAAGTTCATCCGGGCGCTCGGACGGTAGTTTACTGTCACATTCATAAAAGCGTGCGTAGGGGAGTGGGAGGTAGCTATATTCTCTATAGTTACGATGTTTAACACTAGAATTTTAAAGATTTGGACTAAAGCGATTGACAAAAAATGCTGAATACAGGGAGACGGTTAACTACCGTCGTGCGCTTGCTGTTGTTACGGACGGGGGGGGGGTGGCGCCCGGATGAAGGTTTAGATAATAGATAATGAATTTCATGGTCCTTAAAAAAATTCTATATAAAATGAAATCCACAGAATTAGAATGTCTCAGGAATTCTGCGAGTAATTACCTACCATTTAGAGAAGATAATATAGACACTTCTCTAGCTTAATTATGGTCAGTTTGGAATATTTCTTTTTCTACCCGAATGTAATTCAACGTCTTACCAATCAGGACCATATACAATACATATCTATGTACATATTTTATATACTAAAATAATTCCATATAAGGATGACCGAAGAACGAAAAAAATAACTTAGAAATAAGAAGTCTCAGATGTGACTTTCTAGCAAAAATCACAACAACAAAATTTTAAGTTAGTTTTTTTGATAATTTATTTGTCTATCGGTGGTCCTGCTATGTGCTATACATTTTACATCAACTTTAAAGTGCGAGAATGGGATGTCCGTATTGGGAATTAAGAATACTAAATTCATATTAAACCCTTTCTCGGTTGAAAGGTCTTTCTGGAGGTGTATCCATTCCATATGTTGGAATATTGTGTGTAGATGTTTGTTCAAAGATTCAATTAGGAAAATGTTTATGGATTTTGTTACGCATGTAAATGGTGTCAGGTATCATTCGTACAAAACTCTTGGGCATTGCATTTGGCTGGAAGCCCCAGTGGCGATATTGTGGTAAAATGTGTCTAATTCATACAAAGAAAACCTATTTGTATTCGATTAACCTACCCATGTATGTACATTATGTATAGTAAAATTGTATGTATATATTTATGTGTATGGATATGTGTAAATATATGAAAAATTATTATTAATGTGGGTGTTCAATTTGCGATTACCTTTTAAATATTAAATTTATTTAGGACTAATATTAGGAGGTTATCTAAACATTTGTTTTGTTGTAGATAAGATAACAATATTTGTTTATGTATCCCATTATGTAAATTTAGAGCATAGTTGGAAATACATATATTGCTCCCAAATATAATTACCTTTATTAATTGGATTACACTTTTGATGATAATTACTGGAAGATTTAAATTTTTTGAAAAATCTTAAAAATCAGCAATATTTAAATTAGTTTTTAGTTGGCACATAATATACATACATATACTCATTCATAACTATGTACATATATGCAATGAAGGTATGCACTCATATGTATGTATGTATGTAGGTACCTACTATGAAAATTATTTAATTACAGTTACTAATTAATGCTTCGAAGCTTTATTTTGATGTTTCATCGAAATTAATTTTTGGAAATTTTTTTAAAAATTTTTTTTACGGAGTTAAGTATATGGGTATATTCAAAGTTTGGTATCTTGGAGGTTCTTAAAACAAAAATGTTGGGAACTATTGAAATTGTATCTCTCCGATTTAGCTAAAGTTTGGTATAGAGCTTTGTGTAGATGTTCTATCGAAATTAATTTTTGGAAATTTAGAGAGATCTTAAAATTATCACATTTGGGGCGGTTGATTTATTCTTTCTTATATGTTTTGGTCTGAAGGGCACATTTTGTGTATTTTCGTACTCATTACACCCATCAAATTCATCACATCAAATTCACCCATTACACCCACAGTGCCGAAATTTTATTTTAAAAAGCATCGATTTTATACGAAAAAAAAAATACAAAACAAAAAATTCCAAACTTTCTTCATACAGTCCTTTGTTGAATCAAAACTTTTGTAATGAATACTAAAATCAAAATCGTTAAGCTTATGTACAATGTACATACATACTTAAGTATGTACGTATGAATGAACACTAAAATGGCTATGAATCGATAAATAACCAACAGCAGTTGTTTTTAGAATTTTTTTTTTATATCAACAATACAAATAATTTTTTTTATTAATTTGTTTAACAAAATAAAACAATTTTTATTGCATTTGCAAACAATTCACCATTTTCGTTGAAATTAAATATTCACCTCTAAACACAACATTATTTTGTTACACTTTTTAAAACAATTTTATAGATTTTCAAGTTTTTTTTCCAATTTTATCCGTGTGAAAACTTTTGCATTTATAACTTTCTTTGTACCGATAAGCTCATAGTTTAAAAGAAAAGTTCAAATATTCTTTTATTTATCATTTAGGTATATACTTCTAAAGCTTTGGCCAAAAGAAAATGTCAATATCAAAGTTTCTTGTTTAACTTTAACTATTTTATTTGTGTGACAGAGTATACCTACTTATATATGTACTATTTATAGATATAAATATTTTGTTAAAAAGGAAATGTTCAAATTGAAAGAATTTGGTCCTTTTTTTTTTTTTTGGCTAACCAAAGTGTACTCTTCATGAATGTTTGTAAGTAACTTATAGTTTTGTTTATAATGGGCTGGAAGAAAAACAAAAAAAAAAAAAAACTTTGGTTATGAATTCAGATTTTGTGCTTTTTAAGTTTTTAATTTTATTTTTTCCATCAAAGTTTTGCAGAAAAACTTTTTTGATACAATAAATAAAAAAAATTTTATGCTTTTAAAATTCAACATCATATTTTTAGAGATGTTATACCCGCATCAGTATAGTTTCAAAGGGTATTATAATTTTGGTAGAAAGTTTGTACCTAATTTTAATGGAAATTGTTCATTTACTTGAAAAGAGAACCCCAAGGATCAAGGATCAGGAAATATTTTTTTTTTTGTATAAATTCTGAAATACCTCAATATTAAATTTATGGAAAATTTTCAAAAAAAAGCCCATACATGAAAATACATTATACGAGGGTATTTTGAGGGATTTAATAAAAATAGAATTTTATCTAAAAAATTTATCCTAGATTATAGGTAATTTAGTCTAGTTTCATTATATAAAAAAATCTATTGAAAAATATGGTGAGAATGTAGTAAATTTTACCTTGTTTTTTAAGAATCATAAAATCCAAAGGAAATTATCAATTTTAACTGGCGTTTTCTCAATAAATTTGCACCATCGAAAAATTCCACCGATTACGAGATAAAAGTTGGATCTTTTTTTTTTAATTTTATACCAACATTTTGGACCTTGGACTATTTTTTTTATTGTTGTAGATAAATAAAATTAAATTGTCTACATATCCTTCAGTGTACGTCCATTTTGTTTTTAATAGATTTTCTAGTTAATAAAATACAAAAAAAGCATAAGAACAATATTAAGTGAAATATAGCATATCACTTTCGATCCACTGCTAGCTTCTCGAGATAGAACGGAATATTCATCATAAAAATTATCACCAATTGTGGATTTCTTATTTATATGAAGATAAGGTCCAGAGAATTCTGAATTGAATGAATTTTTGTTAATAAATTAAGTTGAGAACAACTGGAAAAATACTTTACTTTCAACGGGTTGCCAATCTGGTACGTTATCCGATTTTGGTTTGCCATCAATCGCAAACGATGTCCACAAATCAACGATAGTCTTAGCCATTTTAGTGTCGTCATCATTGAGCGTACGGTTCATTGGGAATAAATAAATAAGTTCATCAGCATGATGAACCTCATCATGAAAAGGGTAATTAGGATCAACGTAATCAATATTGGAGAACTGTCCTCGATAATCGAATGTGTACAAATAATTTTGCTTCGGATAACGTTTGTCTTGATTCTGAATTGCGGTCAATGTTGGCCCTTTGAATGAAAAGACGTTTCCGATCTGTAATATTTGAGAACAAAAATGATTAAATGATATTCACAAATTTACAAAATTTTGAGTCACATTTTGGAATTTTAAAGATATAGTTGTGGGCCATTTTGGGATCATATATTCTTGCTTCAAAAATTTGTTGCGCCTGCGTAAATTTATTTTTTTATGTTTTAAATTTTTCGGCTTTTAATTTAATTGAGGAACCGTCTAGAACTTTTCATGGCAGAAAAAAATCGATGCTGCCGTTTTTGTTACTTGGAGCTTTTGATGCTACGCACTTTAATCCTTCCATTGAAAACAAATTTTTAAACTTTACTTACATCTTTGAAGCCAGGCAACATTTTGTCGGAATTTCCTTCTTCCATTTGTTCTTTAGTGAAAAGACTTTTTATTAAAAATCCTGACAGTGTACCAGTATAATCCGATAGACCTAGAATGTTACTAAATTATTTCTTAATTTTCATTATGTTTTAACTAAAGTACATTACCAATAGATCTTTTTACTTCTTCCAAAAGCTGATACTTGTTGAACGTACTATTATCAAGGCCATAAGTTAAATTAACTGCATTCAAAATGTCTAAAATAAAATATTTTTTATTCATTTCTTCAATTTTAAAATTAACGACAAGGAGACATTTTTGATGTGGTTATGTAGAGGGTTTATTGGACCAGATAAAACGTTAAAGTACAAAAAGTCGTTAAACATAAAAGTAACATTGATCACCTACTTGCAATGAGAAAAACTCCATCATGCTTTGTAACACCAGCCATTAATGGAATATTCTTTATCGGCGCATCAAACTTAAGCAAATCCGTTGGTGAAATGGGAAGAATTTCGTTTGGTGTTAATCTTACACCAATAAATGCAGACATCTTTATATAAGCTTCCCAAATTGATACAATGTCCAAACTCTTGAAACAATCGTTTAGTTCGAGAACCGTTTCCATCTTATCACAATTGGTAAAATTGGCTAGACGCCTTGCATTTTCAATGGGATTGTATTCATATGACCACGGTGAAAAATATGTACCAGATTGCATAATGACCTTATGGAATAGATCCGATTCTACAGCTGGACTGGATAGAAGGGCTGAGACAAGAGCACCGCCAGCCGATTCTCCAAATATAGTAATTCTATTGGAATCTCCACCAAAATGTTTGATATAATTTTTAATCCATTTTAGTGCCAATATTGTATCCATTACACCTACGTTACCGGGAATTTCTGTTGATTGTGTTGATAGGAAACCAAGTGGTCCTAGACGATATTGCATTGCCACATAAACGATATTTTTCTCCATCAAGTAATTTGGTCCACAATCATTGGATGTTCCAGCTTCAAAACCTCCACCATGAATATAGACCATAACTGGATAATTTGCCGTTAACTGAAGAAAATAAGAAAAAAAAAAAAAACAGTTCAGGACAATTAAGAAAATTAATTATTGTCCCATCTCACATTTGTGGAGAAAATATTTAAGTGCAAACAATCTTCTGCCTGTGCTAATTCCTCGGTTGTCATATTCTTAATAATGTCTAAAGTCGGACATGGTCGCCCATAATTTCGAACATCATGATTACCCGGCCATGGGATTGTTGTTACCGGTGGCTAAATATTACTCTGTTAATTTTTGTAAGTAAATAATTAATTGTGATTAAAAACCTTAAATCTTAGTGCGCCGGTTGGCGATTTGGCATAAGGTACACCTAAAAATTGATAAATCGTTGTTTTCGACCACGCCGTTTTGGTTGTAGATCCAATAAGAGTTCCAAAATCGTCAAATGTTACATTTTCGCAATTTGAATTGTATACCAAGAAACTGATTAGGCAAAATACTATTCCAATGTTTCTGTGTATTTGTGACATAACTATAGATAAAAGTAGTTAAAAAAAAAAAAAAACATGATTGTAAGAAAATAGCCAATCATTGAATGTTTTATATCAAGAATATTTACAAGTAACGTAGCGTGGATTTTATTTTTACCTTTATGTAAAGTACCTCTGAAATTCTCACTATAATTCGCATAACTATCTTAATTAGTAAAATGTTTTTAAAAAATGTAATTTTATTTCAAGTAAAATTTCATTTCCAATCTTCTTTGCCTTCTACATTTTCTTCAGTTTTCTAACAAAATATCTAGAAAATCATCAATACATGCAACATAAAATTGGATATTCTGCATGCCAATTTTTCTATGCAAAATACCCAGTTTTGAGTTGCATATTTTGATGATTTTCTTGATATTTTGTTAGAAAACCGATAAACATATATAAGGCAAAAAAGATTGTAATTAAAATTTTACTTTAAATGGAGTTATATTTATAAAAATATTTCAACAATTAATGGAGTTATGCGAATTATAGTTTGAATTTCAGAGGCACTTTGTACAAATTTAACCAAAGCTATACGTTGCTGAGAAAATTATTAGTATTAATGTTAGAAAGAGAGAGAAAGAGTGATTTTTTACAAACCTTTCATGTTTTAAACTTTGCACTATAAATTAATAAAAATTAATTTAAATTATTTTAACCACATTTATAGTATAAAATCCAAACTAATTGTGCTTAAATACTGATCAAAAAAAAATTTATATCTCAAGTACCTACATTTCTACACAATATATCTTTTTTTCAAATCACTATGCTAGATAAAAGTGGGAGGGCTATAGATATTTTATTATAAATAAAGTTGACTAATAAACCTAATATTAGGCAAGATGACTCTACCACTAAACATAAATTAATTTTAGCCACTAACTGATAATAAAAATAGAGATTTTGAAACCAAATAAAATATTATAATACAGTGCAACCTCGATAACTCGAATTCCTTCATAACTAATGTTAATTTACCTCTATAAGTCGAAGCATTTAAAATGAAAACCTCTGTAACTCGAATTTTTCTACATTAGGATTTGACCAAAGAACCTCTATAACTCAAAGTATTTACTACAACACCTCTACAACTCGAAGCCGCAATACGAAAAAGAATGTTTATGATATGTTTTGCCCGTTCTAACCTTTATGCTAGACGATTTTAGTAAAAGTTATGTAAAATCGATGATTTTTTCAAAACCAATTAATATGTATTTAATATGTACGTACATCCCTACATATCTGTTTAATTAAATACATAAATCTAAATTTACAAAAACTTTTTTTAGTTTCAAAATGAATAGAAAGAATCTCTATAACTCGAACTTTTTTTTTTTTCACCTCTATAAGTCGAACCTCTGTAATTCGAAATCCTCGATAACTCGAATTTTTTTGATTCCCCTTCAACTTCGAGTTATCGAGGTTGCACTGTATCATTATTAGTATATCAATATTCTAATATAGTCAGTTTAACTAAATTAGGGAATAGATGACATTCCTATCAACAGGGTCGGTTAGTGCGGCTTAAGGAAAAAGCCCTATAGGAATCAAAGCGTCTCTTAATGATTATTTATTTATATAATCAATAGTTATGATATGAAAAAAGATAAGAAAAACACTACTTACCGAAATTCAGTGGCGAAGCGTCGGTTTCAAATCAACGTGGGGACTATTTTTTTTTTTTTTTAAAACTAGTCATTATTATGAGAGAAAATCAAGAATAGAGGGGGGGGGGGAAACTGGAAACATTTTTTGGTGGTTTTTTTAAAAAGTGACAAAATTTTGAACTTTCTTAATAATTTTGAAACTTTATGAGTATTTATTATATTATTTTCCATTTTCAGCATTTTTGGTAAATACATTTTTTAGAAAAAGTTAACCCTTTTATAATATATATACCTTAAAGGGTTAACTTTTTCAACAAAATTATGTATGGCAAAAAATGCTAGAAATTTAATACAAATTTTCAAAATCACTCCTTTTTTAGTATGTATTAAAAAACACTTATTTTGTTATGATCTTGCCTATAAAACCTACTGAAAAAATAATATAAAAACGATTGTAGCGCCTGTAGCGATTAGTTTTAGAATTTATTGCTCTACTAGAGAAATGTTTATTTTTTTTATTATTTATAAATTTGTCCTACACGCCATTTTGCTCTCCAAAAAAATAAATATTGAATTAATATTGAAAACCAAACGATTTCAATTTAATTTTATAAACTAATTATTGCAAATCACAAATTATGAGAAGTTTCCTTTTTATAATTGGAATGTATGTATTTTCCATGTGGAATTATTATTCAACACAAATCATATCTAAGTATAATTTTTTGTGTTATTATACTAGGAGCAGTGTGTATAGCTAAGTAAATATTAAAAGAAAAATAGAACTTTTCCGAACGCTTCTTTTTATACAAAGCAAAACCTGAACCTTTCATATATGATATGCATATTGCATATCCAATCCATATGAACAAACATTATGTTATCCACATCAGGTTATATGGCATGTACCGTACCGTATGAACGTAATATGCAATATTTGTGTATGCTCGGAAAAACATTCATTTTTTATTGTAACTGACTTGTGGATTATGCATAATTTAGAAGCAACAACAAAAATAACTTTGAAATGTGATTTTGTTGTATCTATCCAACATATGTATGTACATATGGTCTATCTCTATTCCATATTTCTGTAATTAACTTAATTATTCCCATCGATTATATATAATGACAATTCTAATTATAGATTATTGCTTGGACGAATTTATTGCCAATAATTAGCTTGTCGTTCCATTATCATATGACGACATCGTGATTTTCGTAAACAATTACCCACACCAGTACTGTCTTTTTAAATTATAATTTTTTCTCCAACACATACTTATCTATCTTCTCTACCTACTTCACTTGTATTTAAAATATTGAAAAAATATTATTATTATTTTTATGTTTCACCATTTATGAGATTTCTTTTAACCCTAATCTAACCAGGCTATTTTTGCATCCGTAGGTTGCATCAGTAATTTTTATTTTTATTAAATTGAAATGTACCGACTTAGGTAAAAAGTTAAAAATTTTATTTTTTCTGTGCAAAAATGGTCAAATGATAAAATTCATAAAGCCTCTGATCGGTAATATACCTACACGTGTCTCAAAGACACAAATTGATTGAATTAGGGTTAATGGTCGATTTAATTTTGTTTTAAATTTTCATACGATAAATGAATTTCTAGAGCGGCTTATTTCAACCGGTGATTCGCGTACCTCTAAGGGCACGAAACTAGTTGCCAAGGGGTACACAAGGAAAAATATTTTTAAAAAAATGTCGTCCAAATGCTATTATTTTAATCCTTGCTTAGCTATTCTACATTTTTGACGAAATAACGTCACAGCTTCGTCATAAATACATATAAATAAAATAAATTGCAGTCAAACCGGTTTCTGTGCAGTGGACGAATGATTGATGAAAAAAATCTTGAAAAAAATGATTATAAGTCTGGATGGGGTACCAACCCGAATATCGTTTTTGTTTTGGGGTACAACTAAAAACAATTTGGGAAACACTGTTCTAGAGAGACTTAAAACCCTTACTTACAATGGAACGCCTGAAAACGGCTCAAATTCCAATAAAAAAAATGGATTTTAATTTTAAAAAATTCAAAATAAATACTAAATGACGAGATAGACCTAAAGATCCATACATCATTGGATTCGTACATTCTTCAGCTTTAATTTGTGTGTAGTGTTGGACCAAAACCCTAAAGGTCCGATTTTTAAAAAATACCCAACTGACACCGTGTTTTCTACACTTTTCAATTCTAACGATCGATAGTCGTCGAAATTTTTTTTCTAATAGATACTCAAAGCGGTAAACGGATCAAATGACCCCCTTCCCCCCCATCGGACAAAATCCCTCCTGTTAATTTTTTATAAGACGGTTCGAATTCTCCTTGCCCGGGAAAGATTTTGTCTCGAAGGCGATTTTAAGAAAATTATCAAGGGACATTTTGTCCGGAAGAGATTTTTTCCTAGAACCATTCGAAGCACCTAATTGAGGAAAACAATCTTTTTTAATATGCCCCAATATATTGAATTTTAAACTGACTTTTATTGTAATTTGGATAATTCTCGACATTTCCACATATGTACTCAGTAATTAGAGAAAAAAATATGAGAAATTTTAACAATATAATTAACGATTCACCATCAATTAAATTTAATGAGACATTAAAATTGCAATTACAGAAACACAAATTTTTCCACAATTTTTTTTTTTTTTTTTTTTCGGAAAAAAAATTCTTTTCCTTTAAAGAGCCTACATCAACGGCATAACACATAACCATTAGTCATATTATATGAACTGATGTGTTGTGTAGGTATTTATGTATATACTTATAGAGAGGAGTATGTATGTATGTATATGTGTGGCTCTGTGCCATTAAAAATATCACGAATCACGAAACATTGCGTTGATTTATTTGAAACATGAATGTGTTTTTGTACAATATACATACATGACTGTATATAATTAAGTGCCGCGCTGAACAATAATAAAAACAATTATAATTGCCTCAATAAATTCAAATATGTATATACAGATTAGAGTGTAGATTAAATGATTAGATTTAAATTTAAAATGAACAATTTTATTTTCTATAACTAAGTATTCTTAAAAATAATTAAAAAAAAAAAAACGAACAATGGGTACGTTCATCAAAGTTCAACAATCGCGCGAGTTGTGTGTTTTTCTGTACTTTCTTTTTAGATTGGTGTGTAGAGATGATTCGATCGTTCATTGAGTTAGCAACATACCTACAGTGGCAGTGTTGTTGTCAAAAAAGCTAAATGGTGAATTTGTTCCATCTACTCTGTAGCTATTAGCTACTGTACTGCAAATATTTTTGTTTACAAATACTGCAGTGGCGACTCGTGAGAATTATTGATCCCATCATTTTTTTAAAAACACTTGTAAGTCATAAAAATATGGTTTTGAAACTTTGTATTTTTATATTATTTTAAATTTGCAGCATTTTTTGACAAATTAAATTTTTGGAAAAAGTTAACCATTTAAGGTCCAAATGGTGTCTTTAAACGGGTTAACTTTTAAAAATATATTAGTGCACTAAAAACATAAAGAAACTCATCTCTGTACAGATTTAGTTGAATTTTAATATTTTTCGGTTAACCCTTTCACGTTCAAAATGTATGGACCTTAAGAGGTTAACTTTTTTCAAAAATTTTATTTACCAAAAAATGCTGGAAATTTAAAATAATATAAAAGTAGGAAGTTTCAAAATAATATCTTCAATATTAAGAAAGTTCAAAATTGTGTCACTTTTTAAAAAACTACCGAAAAAACGGTCAAAAATCAAAATGTTCGGTGTCTTAAAGTTTTAATGTCGTATGAAATGTCACTTCTGATCTTCATAAATATTAGAATCAATAAGTTTATTTTCTTTATCTTCTAAATGGATCTTCTAAAAATAATTGGTAACCAATGGTTCCAAAATATCATCTTTTAGTCAATCTATCAGATCTTCCGAAGAAACATTTGGTAAGACACCGTCTGGAAGCTTTCCGTTGTTTCTTCATTAATTGAAAAATCACAATTTTCGAATATTAATTAAGAACTTCCTATAAAAATAGGAAAAAAATGTCTACTTAGAGAAAAACTTCCAAAAATGATTTAGTCTTAGTCCTACTTATAGGATTTCTACTAATAGGAATTTTACATATGTACCTACCATAAAATATTAGGTTCTATACAATATACATACTTGAGATGAATATTGAATAGATTTTAAAATGTAGGTGTACCATGGAAAAATTGTATACAGGAGGGGGGATTTTGTTTTTTTTTTTTTTTTTTTTATTTTTTTCTTATTTTTCACTCAACATTTTCATCAAAATTGCTAATGCTTTTCTATTGTTGAAGATGTTGAAGATGAAAATATTACCTGACATAAAATGACCATCATTGCACAGTTGGAAAGATATTACCTATGGAATATTTTGCTTGAGAAATCGAAATTACGTTGCAGATGTTTTCTCCATTTAGCATCCTATTTATATTGATAGAAACGGTATAAAAAATATGACGATATTTTGTATTTTCTTTGCGATAATGGAGGTTCAAGTATGAATCATATATACCTACCTACGTACATAGTCGACATATTTTAATGGAAAATCGTTTTTCTTAAAAAAAAAAATTCAAAAAAAAATCTATAAAACAGCATCCTACTCACCTTAATTTTAACACCTGTCGTCTTTTTTACATTGTTGAATTTAAAATGAAAAATTTCATTTATAATATTTATTTATTTCGATTAAATTAAATTAGATTTATGTTCTGAGAGTTGTCAACATTGATTTTATGTGTGATAAATTGGTACAAATTGTATTCCCGTACGAAAACGAAATATTGTTCCAGTTCCGACTAGTTAAGCATGACAACAATACAAATCTAAAAAAAACAGTCTTCTTTCCCAATTACAAATAATTCAAAAACTTTGTTTTCTTGGCTTAAAAATGTCTTTAAACTTATCATAATCAATATGTCCGACATTTTGAAAAGTTTTTTTCTTTTTAATTTCATTTCGGCTTTCGGTCGCGTTTAATTCTACAAATTCATCACATAAAATAATTTTAAATAAAAACAGACAGTAACATTTTACCTTGCACCCTAAATTTTATTGGATTTCCCCACAAAAAAAAAAATTGAAATGCTCCTCTATAGTACTTAATAAACTGTCAAAATTTAAACCCTTTAGCTTAGCCGATTAGCCGGAATATTATCAGGGCCAGACGGACATTTGTATTTCAACATAAAATTTCATGAGAAAGACGGTAATAATTTTTTTTTCTACGATGAATATAGGTCCAGTTGTTTCAAGGTTAAAATACCCTTTAAAGCTATAATAAAAATTAAAAATATTTAATTAATTTGTTCAATAGTTTTTGTACCATATACCGTACCGCAATCAAAAACCAAGTATGTACCAGTAGGTACCATGTAAAAATAAATCATATGGACGAATAAATAAATAGATTTTAAAGTAGACGGGTCACCCTCTACATTTTACATCGTCATCATTTCAGACCAAATACGTTGCTGCCGAAAAGAGCCATTCTAAAGGATTCGTTTTTGCTTACCGTCTCTCATACATCCCAATCTCTTGCTCTCGCTCTCTCTCTCTCTCTTAATTATTCGCAATCAAGTTAACCAACGGGGCAATGCCAACGGTAAAAAGCTTCAAATTTAAATGAGAGTGCGGTTTTATGGTTTTATATACATAAATGAGAGTGCGTTGTATTTAAATAAGAGTGCGTTGCGTCTAAATGAGAGTGCGTTGTTTCAAAGGTGAGTGCGTTGTTTTATGTCATCCATACAAAGCAAGACGACATTTTGAAGACAAATTGTTTGTTTTTGTTTGTTTTATTAATTGATTAGTGAAAAAATCATCAGTCTTAGTTAGTAATAAATTAATTAATAATTTTAAATGGGTACGTCCAAGTGATATAATTGCAAGTGTTGTGAAAAAGAAAATTTGATCAATTTTCCCGAAACTATGAGTGTGAAATGAAGTTTTTTGTTCTCATCAATATGAGAAATAATAGCCCACTACTTATATCAATTTATCAGGTAAGCAAAAACATTAATTTTATCAATAATTTTAATATTTTTATTAAATTTATCTATCAAAACAAAAAAAAGGAAAAAAGGGGCGATTATTCATCGTCAGAGTTGGTACATTTCCATTCCATCACTTTTTTTATGAAATTTTTTTTAAAACTTAGATGATTCGAGTTTATCATCGAGACTATATGGAAATTAAGTGAAATATACGAATCAGACATCGGGTCTAACCTGTCATTATGATTTTTCCAAATTAAAATAAAAATTAATTTCATTTAATTTAATTTACTCAACAAACTGCTTTTTTTTTACATGCTAATTGATCGTTGGTTGCCCTCCAATACAGACTAAATAGAGAATAACCTCCACATTTCGTAGGGCTCAAATTTGTTTTAAATAAAATTTAGGAATAAAATATTTTTGGCATAGGTTCTGTATATAAACATTTTTTTTTAAATTCTGCATTTAGTGACATTTATAGAAAAATGTTCTAAGGGAACTGAAGCTTCAGTGGATTTAATCATTTTTCTTTGGAATTTATCTAATATTTGTGAAGGTATAGGTGGGCAGACTTTTCTAGGCCATTGACTACTTCTAATTTTCTCAAAATAGCGCAGTCCACCGTATATTCATTACAATTTATAAAAATAATTTTGAACCACAATGAAAAACACAATGAAAAAATTGTCAAACCTGAACAACTATGATCGAACTCACGTGTACTACCGATGAATGTGTAATCGACGTTATGTACTTAAGCGTCATCTTACACTTCCTATGAAGGTTCGTTTATCTTCTGTACATTTATCGAAAACACTTGCTCTCAAGTAAACACAGTCCCATCGATTGTGAAAAGCTGATAGCAAGCGTCGCGCCGGTGTACCTTAAATGTTTCTGTCAGTATGTCCGGCTTAGTAAAGGTCATCCATCACCTCCGAAAAGGCTTGTCAGTTCACCGGTGGATTAGAATCGACTTAATGTTCATGTTCACCCCTGGTATTATTATTTCGTATGGATTTGGACATATTTTCATTAAATATAATTATCACAATTATTATCACATATTTCCGTCACAGTTCAAAATTTTCTAACCAGTGCATTGCATTGAGTGTTAGTTCATATCATTAGGAGAGCCAAGGATTCCGCAGTCTATATGATATGATATGTGGGATTGTCTGGAGTTGTTGGCCACAATCACAGTAAGGTGATGGTTTAAGGTGCCACTTATCCATAAGTTAGTTGCATCTACCTTGGTTCTAAAATGATTTAGTGTGTTCAGATCAAAACCAGGGACACGATCGGTTGCATTATTTATTTATTTATGTATGGTGCACATTTTGTTGTTTGCCATCCCAGTTTTATGTTAAACTCTTCGGATTTGACCATAATTTTAGATTTTAGGCAATGATCTGCTAGATTATTTAAGTCCTGGTGTATCGGCAACCTGTTAGCTTCGCGTACATATTTAAGGAGTTCTCTACATGAAGCCAACTGTGCACGTACATCAGGTGCTGCAATATTGGAAAGGACTGGCAGACAGGACAGGTGTAGATTTAAGTGTCCCAAAGATAATACGCATCGTTGTCTTCCGTTCTGGGCATGTTTGCTACTGTTCCAGACGGAGATTCTGCCATTGAGTAGACAAGAACTAGTGCCGATATTTTTAGAGACTCGGCGCCTGCCCCCACGATGTTTCTGCCAGTTTTTCGACCCCTGCTGTTTAGTTTAGTTTAGTATGTGTTAAGCGTGAATACTAAATTCCGTAAAAATAAAATAATACTACTATGTAGGTATAGTAAATATTTATGTTAAGTCTGTTTATAATTTCTAATAAATTAAACAATCCCCTCTTATATTTAGAACAACATCCAGATACCGCATCAAATTTTCAATCAAAAATCAAAACAAACAGCAACAACAACAAAAAGAAAAACTAAAAACCTTTAAATGTCTAAAATGTAATTGTCTTAATCAACTAACAAAACAACTTATTGTTTACAATCGTCTCTCTTATATACATATAGATATATATATATATATATATATATATATCAACTAACTGGAAATCTTTTTCTTGTCCGTTTTTATTGCCATATACCAAAATATCCTGAAGTTATTGATTCAACTGCGGTTCCATTTCCTTTTTGTATAATATTTTCCGTTTAAAGGAAATGGTTTCAGTTGACTTTGCTTTGTTTCATCATTTAATTTAAATTAATGACAATGGATGACAAAAAAGCTATAAATGTGATACAACCATAATTTATTTAAATGAAATATGTTGTTTTAGGTCGTTGCCAAAATTGGCTTAAGGCATTAAAATGGCATTACTATGTATAAGATGGTTTTCGGAGAAGTGCGTGACAAAATGACAGTTATTTCGAAAGTGCGTTATACATATATATGTAGATATTAATAATTGTAATATGAGAGATGTGCGAAAATGTCTGGCTATACAGGTAGTCCTCGACCATACGACCGAGATGAGTTCCTAGACATTGGTCGTAAGTCGAGTTTCATTTTAAAAAAAAACAAAGAACAATAAAATCCAACTCAAGCACAATCGGAAGTGTAAACCGCATACAATACATTAGTGTGGTTCAAAAATACATGGCAAACATTTTTTTCATGTCTCGATCCGCCAAGTCTCCATAGGCACCATTTATGATTAAAATTTTAAAAAATGAAAAAAAAAAATGGGAGATATTAAAACCCTCTATAACAAAGTAGTCATTTGGACTACCCTAATGTACATATCTACACTACATAGATCCATCCCTCGATTTACGCGGTTTTTGCCTATTTATGCCTATATCTACGGCTTGAACCTATCCTCCATTATTTGTCGTGGAACGTATCTACCGCGTAAATCGAGGGACAGGTGTAATAATTTTTAGGGAAATCCCAGCAAGTGTTTGTTTCTTAAATGTAATACTCGCATATATAAAGGAAAAAACACAAGGTCTTAAGGGCGAACCGTCGTAAGTCGAGGACTACATGTAATTAAAAAAAAAACAAAAAAGTTTAAAAATTTAAATTGAATAATTTTCTTTATTGATATAAATAGGTATGACATATACAAATCTGTTTTATCGAACAGAAAACCTTAAGAAATACTTCTTAAAAGTAGAACCATTAAAAGTTTTTTTTTGTATTTTTAATACTTAGGATGAAATTTCTTCCTCTTATTTTGTCATATATACTTATATACAGGGTGGATAAAAAATTTCTGATCACCTTTATTAATTTTCTTATTAATTAGCTACAAGATGGCCACTTAGCTACAAGGTGGCCACTTAGCTACAAGATGGCCACTTAGCTACAAGGTGGCCACTTAGCTACAAGATGGCCACTTAGCTACAAGATGCCCACTTAGCTACAAGGTGGCAACTTAGCTACAAGATGGCCACTTAGATACAAGATGGCCACTTAGCTATACAAGATAGCTGCTTTGATTTAAAGTGAGCGACTGGGGTCGACATGTATATGTCAGATCAGTAAAACCAATATTAACGGAAAAGAATATTACGATGTCACAAAAGAAGTTTAATGGTAGCCAAAGGGCTTTTTAAAGTGGTGTGGAAATATTGGCCGGGGGCAATTAAATCGACAATTAATGGGCTATTCTTCAAGAGACCAGTGTTTGTGTACCCAAAACCAACAAATTGGGAAACGATAATTCAATGGCTTTAAGAAAAATGGGAATCGATCAGTAATATGGAAGTGCTCGTTTTATACGAACATTTTGGAAGTCGCATGGCCCACGCACGAAAACTTTCAAAAAATACAAATTAATTCGTCCATTTTCAATCGATTTTTTTAAATTAATTATTTTAAAATTATCAGAAATTTTTTATCCACCCTGTATATACATGTTTATAGTCAATTTAAATTGATGCGTCACTTTAGTATGTCTGTATAACCATTCTCACTGGCATGTTTTGCAATTTCCACAATACGTTCGTTTGCTATATCGCCACCAGCTATTATCGAAAATTCTTTAAATTCCTCACCATGGATATTCGATTCAAATAGTTGTGACAACTTGTTGCACTCTTCTTCGGAACATACCATCCATGGTAAAAAATGTATACTTATCATTACCCCATAGAAAGCAAATTGTGAATAATGTTCAATGAATTTATCAAAGCTTTAAGAGGATCAAAAATAAACTATGTATTATTTGCATAAAAAGGATTTTCTACTATAATAGAATAAGTTGACCTTACCTGTATGGCTTAAGTATATCATGGTCCTTTGGACAATTTAAAATGTCCGCAAGACAATTTATAACATTTTCATGGTAGAACTTCAAAAGCTTATCCCATAGTAAATTACGTAGTTTCGGATCTATGTTCATGTACATGAAAAATGATAAATCAATAGCTGGTGAACCAAATCGAAGTTCCTTTAATTAAGTATCATTAACTTTAATCTATATTTAGCATATATGGCTAAGGTTAATTTTTACCTGAAAATCTATCATTTTAATATCAATTGGATCATCATAACCTACAGCTGAATTATATCGAAATAGAACATTATTTCGATTATAGTCACCATGAAGTATAACCGAAAATGTCTTATCGTTTCGTCGAAATTTTTCCAATAATACCACTGGATTATCTCCATATTTTCGTAAATTATTGATATCCTTTATGAAGTTTGGCGAACATGTTGACGATATTTTATCAATATACGCAAAAAAACGACGTAAGCCCACATCATATAGTACACCATAAAGATTTGTCTCACCCTCGCCAGATAGAAAGGAAAATGGAATTATGCCATCGACAGTGGTATTAAATGTTTCGGGATTTTTTATTTTCATCGCATACGATACGGCATGATATTCAGCGATTAATTTTGTCATCAGTAGTAAATGCGGTTCATCGAGTTCACATCTTGGACCATTTCGATAACCTTTTGGGCTTAGATTTTCAACAGCCAAGATTGATTCGTTTATGTCACTTAGTTCTGAAAATGTAATAAAAACCGACGTTATGAATAGATGTGTGTGGCGAAAGGCATAGCAAAAAAAAAAAAAAAAAAATCAATATTATTATATATGGTTATGGTAAATGTGTTTGAAAAGTGAAAAATGTTTGATATATTCTCATAGTAGGATGTGAGGAAAGACCGTGCAAAAACACTTTTGAATGATTTCTCTGCATTTACATTCATTTAAAGTTGAAATCAAAATAAATTGTCTGATATAAATGAAGTTTTTTATTTTTTTTTTTTTTTAAGATGACTGACATTCCATATAGCCTGAAAAAATTTAAGTTACTTTGCTCCCTAGAGATTTATTCATTTACATTCTTTTTTAATGTCCTTCAGTAAATTAAAAATTTTTAAATAGAATTTCAACCTCTCGTACCAAGGTTATACAGTAGCTGCATAAAAAAAAATGTAGATATTTCATTGGAAAAATTCGGCATTCGATCCTTAGAACTTTTGCGTCTCAGTTAAACACTGCAAATGTTAAATTTCTTGAATGTTAGCCTATCAAATGTTCTATTATTGAAAATCAGTTTTATTGCCAAATTTTTTTAATATAACAAGATCCACAATCCACATTGGACGTAATTTAATTTATTGTGCTCAAGGACATTTATGTACTTGTTTTTTTAATAGTGGGTGTCGAACTCTGCTTCAACTTGAATAATAGGTATTTAAGGACTTATTAGTAGCTTGAGGAAAAAAAATTATAATTTCAGGGTAATTTGTGTCAACTTTCGAATTTGTTACATTTGTTACTAAACAAATAATTCGTAATAAATAAAATGTACCAAAAAATGTAGCAAACTAATACAATTCCGTCTGAGAGATATATGAAATATCAAGACATTATTCAGAATTGTTCAGAAATATTTCAAAATGGCGACATCCATTCGGGTTAGAAATCTGGTAGCAAATGTAACTTGATTTTCATCGCGTAACATATACCAATTAGGTATTTTATTACTTTTGTTACTTTAATAACCCTGGTCACCAACTAACTAACAAAAAAAAAACAACAACTACAACAACTCAATCACAGATATGTTTATGAAATTTCCAACCATTTAGAAATCTCCCAATATATACCGAAAACTTAAAATTCTTATCCAATCATGTCATTTGAAATACCAGTTGGAATAGTTTTCCATATGGAAAATCTAAAGGTGTAAAAACCACAAAACCAAAACTATGCTCACTTGAGTTTAGCTAAACCCATTATGTTTAACGTTAACATCGGAATCATGTCGGTGTACCTCTATCTAATAAACATCTTATTGATTAATTAAAGGAAAAGGAATCTATCAGGGTATTTTAACTAATTAAACATTTATATCCTTTACACACATGTCTACATATCAGTTCAATAACAACAAAAATTATCCTACATTTATAATATAGAACTAATATTTACCTACCGACTTCGACATATACCTACTTTCGGTAATTAATAATCCGGATTTTAATTAATTATTATGATTTTCGATTATTTAATTAACATTACTTTCGGGTTAATGTTGTTAGGCACTTGTTTTGTGTGTATGTATGTACAATATGGACTTAGAAATTCATACGATGTTTTACGTTCAGAATGTCAATGCTAATAATAAAGTGATTTGATTACTAATACGTGTACGATATTCAAAATTTGTAGATGTATGACGTATACCTAAACAAATAAAGACTGATGGATTTTCAGATATATAACGACAAAAATGTCTATAACAGTTTTAGTATTTGCTTAGGTTTGTTATAGTTGTCTAGACGGTGCCAATTTAAATGTAATCCGATTGATATGGCATATGGCAGTGCCAAATTGGGTTGTTCAGAAGTCTTAGTAAACAAAATGAATAATAACAAAGACAAAAAAAAAATTGTCAAACTGTTAACAGTGACAAACAGATTTTGATATTTACTTTCATATATCCAAACCAGTAATTCCCATGAGCTTATTTTCACCCATTAGTCCCAAAATATTATACCCTCAAACAAATAACTTACAACTATACATAAACGTCTTCTTTATTATACGAAGCATCTACGCTACAATGATTGATTAATAAATCAAAAATCAAAAAAATACATATTTAAGATTAAGATTTACTCATGACAGATAATAATTTTTTTTTTTTAACATCGCTGATTAACTAATTAATGTGTTTTTTAAAGAATCATATATGTAGGTAAATATCGCGTAGATAAATACTAGATAAACAGCGTTGGCAAAGTAACACTTTTTTCGAATTTGTTTCATTTGCTACATTTGCACATCAAATTTTCGTACACAACCAGTCGCAAATGTAACAAATTAAACCAAAATATTGTTTTGTTTGGTGAAATTGTTTTCTCAATTAATATTATTGAAAATGTAATAAATATGTAATAAATGCGTAACAAATACCCACGTATAACATATGTATATCTACGTGTAATAAATGCCTACTTGTAACAAATACTTACTCCTATGTGTAATAAATGGCTACGTGTAACAAATATCTATATGAAACAAATACCTACGTGTAACAAATACCTACGTGTAACATATTTATTTATTTATTTTATTTATTTATTTATTTCATTTACATACAAAGGCATAACCTTAAAAGTATTGTATGTTTACGCAGTACATAGATAATAAAAATAGCAAAAGTAAGTAAGACCTATAGACTAAACTAAACTAAACTAAGACTAAGACTTAACACTAATCGAAATTATGAAAAAAAAACGCTACATGTTTTTAAACAACTCAAAACTCTTCTCTCTGAAGATGCCGGTTGTGGCACTTTGTCTAATTCTAATGGGAATTGAATTCCAAATATACCTACGTGTAATAAATACCTACTTGTAACAAATACCTACATGTAACAAATACCTACGTTTAACAAAAACTTATATGTAACAAATATCCACGTGTAACATATACCTTACGTGTAACAAATACCTGTGTATAGCATATACCTACTTAACGTGTAACATATATGTACCTACATGTAACAAATACCTACCTATAACAAAAACTCATATGTAACAAATATCTTCTTGTAACAAATATCCACGTGTAACATATACCTTACGTGTAACAAATACCTGTATGTAACATATACCTACCTAACGTGTAACATATATGTACCCACATGTAACAAATACCTACGTATAACAAAAACCCTATGTGCAACAAATGCAATGCAATTTACATTTGTTACCGGTAAACAATTAGCGATTTTATTTGTCGTTTGTTACTTTAATAACTGTGCTGCTAAAAACACGCACACATCGCATAAAGACAGGAAAACAAACTGGGGGAGGAAAGGGTTTCCACAAATTATATATAATTTACAAATAAATGTCTCAACTACCGCAAGAAAATTTACAATTCGTAATCACTGAACCATAACTCGCATATATATATATATATAATATGTATGTATGTATATAGAACTATGTTCGTATATATTAAATTACTTGTACAGAATATGAAAAATTTTTTCAACGCAACAAAAACCAAAAGTCATCAGTAGACATACATGACAGGAAAGTTCTCTCCCGTTTACAAATGACAAACCCAAAGGAATTAAAATCAAGACTTTTGTTGTCATTTATAGGCTGAGCCAAAAATGTTCAAAATTACATTTGTATGTACGAATTGATGGAACATTTTTTTTTCGAAAATAACAACACGTAGAGACATCAAAAAAAAAAAAGAAAAAAAAGAAAAAGAAAGCACAACTCAAGTACCCCATTCAAAATATTGTGTATATACGATCGAGGAAAAAAAAAGCTCTAACCAGTTCATATCATCCATATGGAGGCTTATATATAAATATAGAATAGTGTAGGTGGTATATGTACAAGTACATATATATGCATATATTCATTACTCATCGTACATACGTAGGACGAGGGAAAACCTTTTTCGTGCGATAAAACAAAATTAAATAAATCAAACCTACATTTTCGTATTTTACTAAAAGGAAAAATACTACACAATATACGTGCCTCCATACATATGCCAGACTCGTTTCGGATATACCAGCCAGCCAAAGCTTTCAATTTATGAAAAGTTGGAATTTCATTCTAAATCTAAAGCATATTCGTAAGCTGGCTAGCTCTAGCTTCTCTAGTTAGCTGCGCGGAGAGTATAGTTATACTAAATATATGCAATATGTGGGGTATGGATGTATAGGTTAAAACAGTATAGTCTTATCTACATGCATATATAGCTCTCTGTGAAAATATACAGAAAACACTTTGAAGCTCTATGGATGACTCTGTATGATGCCAGAAACTAAAAAGCCTTAGCCGCAACGCTATTTAAATTTACAAAGTGCACTTCCCTTAAAAACAGTTTTTTTTTTCATTTAATTAAGTTGTATACTAACCAGGAATTTTTCCATAAAATCCATAATAAACTTGAGGAATCCAATTTTCTATTTGAATTTTGGATGTAGTTTGTTCGAGAAATTTCTTAAAACATGGCATCACCTTGGTATAGATGTAAATCTCATTCGCAAACTGTAAACCGGATCTTGTGGTTGTACGAAATATTTCATCTCCTTTCATTAGTTTAACAATAATTGTATGCAATGTATTTCTGTAATTAATCATTTGATGATATAATATTAATACCAAATTAGACATTTAATTAACAGTGATTTATAACATATTTATATAAGGTCACATTGTAATGCACTTCAGATTTTACATAGTATATAATACCAACAAATACAAACACATATACATTTACATATACATACATATGTATGGATGTGCCTAATAATAAATGAAAACTTGCCTTTGTGTTTCATTGCACTGTGTCATCAAATCCACCATGAAAATTGCTGACATAAATCCATTAAGGGTTTCGGCTGACGATACTGTACAATTTGTAACATTCTGATTTTGCAAATCTCGGTGAGTTTTTATAATCTCTTTTGTCAGAATGGTTTCAATATATTTGATCCTTTTTGTGGTGTCGTCCATTTTTTTTTCTTCTGTTTTTCTGTTTTTTTGTTCTGTACTGTGAAATGGACTTTTAAGTGTTTATGGAGTATATGGGATACAACATTATTTATATGTACTACTTAATTACATATGACGTACATATTTTCAAAATGGAGAAATGATAATTGCGGAGGGCATTTATCGTCCTAAAAACGTATTTTTTTTTGTTTTCTCACTCTATCCCAATATCAAAATTTCAAAAAAATTATTTTCTCAATATTTTTTTTCCCCCCGATTTGATTAATATTTTTGATCCCCCAGTTAATCCTTATAGGACCTCCCGTACAATTTTTCTATAACATGAGCAATTTCTCCGATTTATTATAAAATTAAAATGGAAAAAAAAAATGGTAATTACAATTCGAATGTGTGGAAGCTATGTTGTGTTCAATTGGCACCCTTTTAAGTGCCAAGCATATGAGCGAACTTCCTTAAAATACAACTCGGGAATTACAACCGAAAGAGGTATGAGGCCAGTATAAGAATTAGCAAAAACAGACTTAGGATTCTGATGGGACTCCTGACAGGCCATTGAAGGGACACGTGAAGAAGCTGGGTCTGGAAAAAAAAACGGCTCGTACGGGCTCTGTGAGGAAACAGAAAAAACCCCAATACATCTCCTTACAGAATGCGAAGCACTCATTCACAAAAGAAGAGATAATCTGGGAAACTACAGCCTAGCCGAGATGGATCTTCCGTCCCTAAATTCCTCTCAAGATCCTAAAATTCCTATAGGAAACTGGACTTGAGAAGGTACTCTAAATTATGGATCGACTCCATGAAGATAGAGATAAGAAAGGGGGACACAACAGATCTAAATAAAGATCAAGGTGCATCGATCGCCCCTAGGAAAATCTACAATCTACAATCTAGGTGGCAGTGTTCAGGACCTGAATATTTTCAATAGTGGCTTTATACTTATATTACTGGTCTATGGAAATTTTAAAAAAAAGTAAAAATTATTACCGGGGTCCGCCAATTTAAATAGACTGTGGAAGAGCTGCTGTAGAAAATACCTCTACATATTCCCAAAAATAATGCGTGAGGTGTGTTTCTTGGGGAAACTTAAATTGTTGATAATTAGAATTACCTTTTTATGGTAAGGTAGAGAATACCGAAATAAACTATTTCTGAAAGTTACAGGTCAGAAGATAATTTTTTTTAAAGGAATTCCCTTTGCTAGATTCTACTTTGAAAATATGTACCTTCTTTACTAACGATATTGATATTTTAAGAAAGTTTTAATGTAAAGGGACAGAAGATCAAAATATATATGATTTTTGTATAATTGGTCATTTTAACTGAATTTTTTAAATTTAATAAATAAATTGAAATTAATACTTGTTGAAAATTTAAAATTTTCAATAACACAATTGTTCACTATAAAATTAAATTACACCACAGTGCAAACTTAAGTAATATTAGACTAACTATTTAACTGAATTCTATTGACTATTGACCATCTTCATTATCTACACAACGATTTACATATCAAAAGTTTGTTGACGTGGTGCTACTAGACTGAAGCAAAATTATATTGGTCTTATCAACATAATTACAACAAACAACAACAAAAATTAGCTACCTAATTAATGTATTTCCATGCTTATCAATATTTATTAGAGAGATTGCAGCATTATTACATCATTTTTTAAATATTAACCAAACCGACCGTTGTTATCATATTGCCAATTTTTACGATGGATTTTTAACATTTAATAATTAAGTCAAATTAATAAAAATATTGATTGAGACATCATGCCGCTATGAACAGAAAATATTGTGGATCATTCCCGTAAATTTTCGCACCGAATTCTTACGGTAAAAGACTAAATGTTCAGTCATTTAGAGCAATTTTTTTTTGCCACTTTGCATCTTATCATTGAAATGTCCTTTTATACTACGAAAACAATGTCCTTTTTTTCTTCAATATTTTCACCGCACAGTTTCCTTCAAATAGAAAATGTTATATTAGGTAACAATATGTGCGTAAAGTTACGGGAATAAACCCGATTATCATTTTTTGACAGTAATTTGAAAACAACGACAATTTTGTTCATTTAATAAGTGGCGCTATCTATGGTGAAGCTTTTTCAATAATAAATGTTGTTTATTAGCTGTTTTGTTGTTGTTTCGGATTCAATATGAGTGAAATAGAATAACTTTTCTTCCGACAGGGAATTAAGTTGACAGCCGGTCGGAAAATCATAAAATTTTTACGTCTAAGTATTTTTCCGAGGGTAGATAACATACATTTCTATATTTTATAATTGATGCCACTTCTGAATAATTTAATCTAATCTAATACAATGTGATGTCACTTCAAAACACTTATGTATTTATTGGATATGTTATTGTGCTAGTACTTCTTTTATACACAAGATAATAAACCGCAACAAAACTTAAACAATGAATTAAATTTAAATTGATAAAAAACCACTTATGGACAATCAAGATTATTAATACCAACACATACGTTTCACAGTTAAGATTACACTGTATGGAAACTAAATATCAACTAATCCACGTACCTACTCCTCTTAAACTGCTGTAGGCTAAAATAATGTCAACGAACCTAGCAAAAAAATCCAATCAACTAATAAACATTTTTTTTTGTATTACCAAAAAAATGATAACAAAACCTTCAAACTTGCCATAAACAAAGCTTTTGGACTTTATAACTAAAGCTTTCAATGAGTAACACAAAATTTCTTTGTACTAAATGTTATGTTAAAATATAAATCTATTCATTTTAGTACTTTATTCTACACGCCAAAAAAAATTCCGTCAAATTTCCATATTTAGTGGAACGAATTTAATATAAAAAAATATAAATAAGTCAGATTGAAGCGCCAAAACGGTAGGTTGTCGAACTTTTTGGTCTATCAATGAAGTTTTCATTCTCTATCATTTTAATAATATATATTTTTTCTATAGTCCGAATAAATTTCGAGTAAACGATTAAAATCTCTAGAAATGGTATAAAATTGATTGCAGAATTTTTTTTGGTGTTTCAATGAAATTTTCATTTTTTTTATTCACTGTAATTGTCATCTTCATTTTTTTTCTATAAATGTTTTATTTTAAAATTATATACCCCCATCTCCCCTATATCTTGTAAAAATTTCAGTTCTATAGTTTCAGCCATTTAGCAATAGTTACGATTACGGTTGGACGGACATGCATAAATCTTACTAGTAAAATGATGATTTTTTTTTCTGCACAGAATATTAAAAAGCGTTACAAACTCCATACCAAAGTTATAATACCCTTTAGTGCTACGCTCATACAAATATAAAAATGACATTAGTTGGTAATTAGTAAATTTATTGTCAAATTCTGTAGCAAATATAACAAAAAACCAATTAAAGACGATTTATAACTTTACACTAGTTCCAATCACTTCCGACACATTTCGATATCCATTTTCTTCAATTAATGTGTCGAGCTCTCTTTTAATTTTCGCTATTATTGGCGGACCATGACATATAAAGGATGTATAAATTTGCACCACAGTAGCACCGGCCCGTATCTTGTTGTATGCATCTTTTCCGCTAAAAATACCGCCAACGCCAACAATCGGAATTTTTCCATTCGTTAATTTATACACGTCCGCAATCATTTCAGTTGATCGTTCTGTCAACGGTTTTCCGCTAAGTCCTCCGATTTCATTTCGATGTACACTCTGCAAACTGGGATCTCTTTGGATTGTCGTATTTGATATAATTAATCCATCAATTTTGTGTTCCATACGATTGATGGCATTAGCGATATCACGAAGTTCGGTTTTTGTCAAATCTGGTGCCAATTTCAATAGTATCGGAACATGACATTCTTTGGGTAAACTATGTCGGGCCGCCAGTACATTCGTCAATAGTAGCTTTAGATCGTTTTCATTTTGTAAGTCTCTGAGGCCGGGCGTATTCGGACTACTTACATTTATCACAAGGTAATCAGCTAGCGGAGCAAATTTCTTAACACCATTCACATAGTCAGTAATGGCGTTTTCGGATAATTTATTTTTGCCAAGATTTATTCCAATCATATTCGGAGAGTTTGACGATGATGATTTTTTACAAGCCACAATACGTTGGAATACTGATTCGAATCCATCGCTATTGAATCCGTATCTACAATAAATTAAAAAAAAAATTAAATATTTGATCAAAATATTGATCTCACTCTCACCTATTTACAATTGCTTGATCCTCGATCAAACGAAATACTCGAGGCTTTGAGTTTCCCGATTGAGGTAACGGTGTCACCGAACCAATTTCAACGAAACCAAATCCAATTCGACTAAGTCCATTAATTGCTTCGCCCTGTTTATCGAAACCAGCCGCTATTCCAATGGGATTATTTAACTTTCGACCAAGAAATGTGATATTCTTCACATTTAAAATTGATTAGAATCTAAGGATCCATTGCTATAGTACAAATTTTAAGAAACAAATTACCAAACTCTCGGGATCTTTTTCCTTTTGACATGGAAAGAGATTATATTTGCAAGCAAGAACAGCTATGCGATGACATGATTCGGGTGGAAAAAGCTGTACAAATGGCATTAAAATTCGATCATAAAATTTTTCATTTCCTTTGTATATATTTAATCCAATAAATAATCCTGTTGAGCATGCGCCAACAACGGCAAACGATTTAAGTTTTTTCTTGAAATAAAAAAAAAAATGTAATAAATTTAAGTATCACAAGTATGGGTACTTAGAAAATTTTAAGCGATACTTACAAGCGTTAGCATTTTTCCGGTCTTCATCTTGATCGATTTCACAACACACTGAACGATTGTTAACTTACTACCAAGCCAGTCTAGAATAAAATAAATATTTTTACAAAACAAACCCATAGAATCAATTTAATTATCTATTACTTATTTAGTATCATATTAAATATATGATATTGCATATTGGTATTAGATGAGGGCAGCGTGCACATTGCACAAATAACAGAGATATTTATTGTTTATTGTTTTGAGAGCAAATAAATATAAAATGTACTAGAAATTATACAATGCTATAAGTCTATAAAGACGCTAATGCTAAAACTAAAAAAATTGGATTCCCCTCTATTTTGAATTCTAAAAAATAAAAGAAACAAAAAAATCCAAAAAAAGTAAAGAATTGCATACAAGGTCTCCATACAAAAATAGTGGGTCCATTTTGCGATTAGGCACTATTTAAAAAATGAGGAGGGGTTATATGGCAAAAATACCCTTAATCTTTTTTATAGCTAGTACTAGCAGACAGTTTTTAAAAATATGTCCAAACCCTAACACCCATCTCCCTCCATATAATGGAGTTTTAAAGTAAAAAATTGTGTTTTTCCATAGAAAAATGAAAACTGAATCTCTCTAAATCAGTGCTGTCGTTTTACTCAAATCGGAGTACTTTTACTCTATTTTATGCCATTCTATATACTACTTTTACTAGTCATTATACTCCGATTTGAATAAAATGTAAATTGTTGTTTTTCTGTGTACATTTTAATAGCAATAATTTTTTAAAAAAATTTGCATTTTATAACAAAAAAGTGTGAAAGTCTGTAATGGATACCTATTGAGAGAATTTGTAGACTTTATATTAATATTAATGGAATTGTTTTTTTTTTGCTCTTTAATTTTTACTCTGAAAATGGTCGAAATTGTTTAAAATGCTCCGTTTTTGGAAACATTTTACTACTCTGGCAAATTTGAAAACGACAGCACTGCTCTTAATTATTGGGCTGGCTTGACCACTGCCAACACTGTTGATCAATTATCCTTACCGACCCCTTTTACCGTATTATATCTTATATTTACTTACTTAAGTAGGCTTGAATTTTATAGAATGTAAGGTTATAAATTCTAACCTCTAATGCCGCCATCAATAAAACAACACAGACATCGTCATTGATTAATTAATATTTTGGAAAAAATAAATTAAAAAAATTAAAATTAGTAAATTTACTAAAGTTACTTTAAAATTAATTATTTAATACTAATTTATCACTTTTTACAAAACACTCTGGCTTATCGCTGTTGTTTTGTCAAGCGAAGCAATGTCATGTTCAGTGCTGCCGTTTTGACAAAAAAAGGCGTACTAGATCAAGTAGTCGTTCAGTCGTATTGTAGATTAGATTTGAATGAGAAAATCAAAATATTTGACGACCATCGTCAAACAGATATCGTCTCCAATGCTAGTTATATCTATTTAGTCTTTAGCCTTTGATTTTTTGAACGAATGACGTTTTAAAAATGAAAAAAAGGTTTTTGTTCTATTACTGTTATGTGTAATTAATTTTCGCCTTTAGTTAAGCTTTGGTCAACTTTTTGTTGGGCTTTAGGACAATTCATTAAGGATGACGGTCGGATATTGCATATGTATTTAGTTTTAGTTTTAGCGATAGGATATAATAACCATTGAAGATGTTTGTGTTCGAATATAGCAAAGGCTCAATATATTTAGCCATAAAGCTTTTATTCCCCGTTTATTTTCTATATTATTTCGAAATTGTCAATAGTTGTGATTTCCACGTTTAAAGCATTTTATTTCGTTAAAAAAGAAATGTAGAAAACAATCATTATAAAGTGCTCCGAGAGATGGCGATCTTTTTTGGTAACTGATAAGATTTTTTTCGAGAGAGAAGACTAGTAATCTTGGTATATATACTATGAGCACATTTGACTCAGAAATCGCCAAGTGGGTGGAGAAAATACGACCAATACACTGGTTAACTCAGAAATCGCCAGGTGTGAGGAAAAAATACGACTCCTACACTGGAGAAACATACCTGGCCTAACACAGGCAATAGAAAACATGGTGCCTTTCACTAAAATAAAAGCCAAAAATGTTTTAAAACTAACAAAAATAGAAATAAGGACACTAATGGAACATTTATCAGGCCACTGTCACCTAAAATAACGCACATGCATAAGCTAGAACTGGTCGAAGACAATATCTGCAGATTATGCATTGAGGATAAAGAAACACGTGCTATATATGAGTGCACCACTATCAGTCGCATACGGCTGCAATATCTAACCACCTCACTGGGGATAGGGGAAGCAACACCCAGGGAAATAGTGACCATTACTGTGTTAAACTGTATGAGAGCACATGACACAGTAGACCTTATAGGTTACAGTGTCTTGCGGCTTTAGTGCCCTACCCTCCTTTAAATACAATACAATACAATACTGAGCGAATCAAGTCAAATGTCAGTTAATTATGGGGAAACTCTATTAAAATATACTACAGGAATGTATAATCAAGGAGGAGGGTGGTGGGAACATCAGCTTTCTTCTATTATAGAAATTTTTTATTTGGAAATTACTGGTGAATTGGTGAATCTTTTAGGTAAAAAATCATATTTGGCAAAAATGGTAAAATTAGTTTCTTTGGGAATGGCTTAAATTTTATAAAATAGATTGAACATCTTACCTATAAAAAATACTTGAGATTTATCAAAACAAATATTTGAAGGAAAAACACTTCGCACTTGACCACTGTTTAAAGTTTAAGTTTAAAGTATACTGTTGCCAGCTTGCAAGAATTTCAAGTTATGTCCTTTTCTTTGTACAGAAATGAAATATTCTTATATGTACTTTACATTACATATATGCAGAGGTACCTATACCTATATACATAATTATAATTGACAATTTTGAAAGATGCGTAGGCATAGGGGTTAAGGAACTGAAAGTAAATATTTTATTCAAAAATAAGAAGACAACGATTGTAGGGATTTACAAAGGTTATAAGTAACAGCTAACCGATTACAATATGTAAATATGTATATGTATATGTACAGGGTGTCCGGGCAGATGAGGGAAATACTTTCAGGACGTGTTCCTGTGATCGATTTGAGCCAAAAATTGTACCGAAGGGGGTTTCAAAATTGACCGTTGGGTAGATGGAATGATTTTAAGTTTTAGGGATCAAACACTACGTTGGTGCTTAAACCTTCTAGGCTGGTCAATCTACATTTTTAGGTTTAATTTAAAGATAATTGTCCCCGCTCTTTTTTTGGGTTAATAATTCTACATTAATGGCACACTATTTGGAAAAAATAACGGTACACTTTAAAAATGGAAAAAAATTTACGAAATCTAATAGAAAAAGTTCAATTTCTCAAAATATTCCATAATTACCCTAATTTTTTTCCTTACACAATTTGAAAGAAAATAATATTCCGGTTAAAAATATCCTTATTCATTTTTTTCATTATTTCGTATGTTTTGGCAATTATTTCCATTAAACACAACGCATGATTTTTTTTAAGGTACAGTAGAACCTCGATTATTCGAGTTTCCGTATTAACCGAGGTGAATTAAAAAAAAAAACTTTTATGTTGATTGAACTGAAAGAAAAGAATTTTTATTTGTACATATCATAAATAAAAGTAAATGTCATACTTTAAATTGTTGTTTTTATTACAGTGGCTTACAGTATCCAATTTTTCTCCTTTCAGTGCATTATCAAACCTTCTTTGTTTATTTAAAACTAAATTATTTAAGGCCAAATAAAATAGATTTTGAAGTAAGCATGGCTCCAAAATCAACCTATAAAAGACGTAAATGACCCGAGAAATTGTACCTCAATGGTTTTCTCATAGCCTACCATATTATCTGAGGTCTGCCCGTTCCCAATTACCTATAGTCGAGGTTCTACTGTATTAGTATTTTTGGTGGAGAGTAAATTAGAAAACAATTATATCATTACCGATTTCTATTGTAGACACAATTCTTTTGGCTCATTCTTCTATAATAATGAGACTTGCTTGGTATAGGGTAGGGTGGGGTACTGTCTGCACCTATTTTTTATATAAATTATTTATTTTTTCGAAATATATTCAGAATGTACAAATAATGAATGTGACAAAACCTATAGAGCATAAAAAACAAAGATTTCATTCATATATTGAAAATTTCCACGACTTACCTTTATGGTGCTGCTATCAATTTTATCTAATTTATATGGTTTTTAATCATTTACTCGAAATATATTTGGATTACAGAAAAAATTAATATCACAAAAATTATAGAGAATAAAAAAACGAAGATTTAATTATTATACCAAAAATTTCTATAACCTTCCGTTATGGCGCTGCAATCAATTGTATATCATTTTCAAGGTTTTAATCATTTGCATTCAATTTACTCCAATATAATATTTGTTGTACAGAAAAAATAGATAATAAATAAATATTCAGGAGTAGCCAATTATTTCTCCATAGTGGTTTTAAACCTTTTTTTGAATTATTTAACATGAACCGCTAAGACTATATAGGATAGGTCAAGATTGAGAATCTCTTTATATTGGCAAATATTTAGTTAGTTGAATTGTACCTATATATATAACAATGTGCATATTTACCAGTTAACCAGTTCAAGGAATGAACGGTCTGCTAAACTTTTCTTCTTTTTCACAATTATCACACACACAAAAAAATGGTTTAGACATAACAAATCCGCAGTGACCGTAACTTGAAAGAAAAAGAAGAAAAACAAAAAAAAAAAAAAAAAAAACAAGCAATTGCCAAACTAGAACAGGAAAACTCCATTAAAACAATTTAAATTCAAACATGCTTAACCTTTTCTAATTATGTACAAAAGTCTAAAGTTACAGTGTTCTAGCTTTTTCCATTCATTTCTGGCAACGACTATGTAAATTTGTCATTTGAACGAACTTATACCCTGACTACCCTTTTTTTGTTCAGTCCATTATTTATGAGAGGGTAACAATTATTTTTTTTTTTTCTATTTTGATTTTGTAAATTGTTTTTATGGTACATAAGGTTGTGCAATTTATCATAAAATGCCAGAGTGTTTTCAGCTTGGACACAATAATATGATAAATTAATTAATCCCCTTAATGTCAGTTTTCGGTAAACAAAAACTGGTATATCAGATGGGGGTTTTTTTTTAAATTTTTTTTTTTTTTTTTCAAAATTAATATAAATATGAGGACATGTTTTATTGAAAAATGAGAGAGCATTTCACCTACATTTGTGAGCAAAAATGGATTTTCCTTGAATGTACCATTAATTAAAATCCTTTTTTTCCTTCATATATTAATTAATATGTAAAATGTGGAGTGGCACAGCAAAGGATACGGTCCATAGTATACCATAGTACATACATATGTATGTACATCGTTTTTTTTATTTAAAAAATTCAGTTTTAGTATAATTGTACATACATTTGAGTGGTTGTTTAATTTTTCAACTCAAGTTTTAACTAATAAAAAAACAAAATTGCTTTATATTTAGTTTGTATACTTAAATCGTATAATACCATTCAGCCAGTATTAGGTACATATTCATTAGAGTGGTTCATTTTTTAAATTTAAATTTTATCAAACTGATAAGGGGGCACATTTTTTGTCTTTTTTTTAATTGATTTTTGTGAATTTTTTTAAGAAATTCTAAAAAAACACACTTTGCATAAGTTTAGGGTCTTTGGGGAAGTCATGAAGTTGAAGATGGCCAAAAATTAAAAAGTTGTCGAACAAATATTTTTTGGGATAAAAGAAGAAAAAAAAATGTGCCCATTAGAATTTGATAGAATACAAAATTTGAAAAACAGACCACTATTTACTCAAGGGATGATCTCAGAAAAAGTGAAATATCTTGGTAACGATCCACCCTATTTATAAATTGAATAACACATTTTAATGTAATTATTTGAGATCTCCAATTTTCTTTTATAACATTTTTCCCTAAAATGTAGAACAAAGATAAAAAACTAGTCGATATGAAAAAAAAATGCAAATTGCATACACTTAGGGGCTCTTGAGTTAGATGAAGACGACCGAAAATCAAAAAGTCGTGGAACAAATGTTTTTTTTCCATAAAAAAAAGACAAAACATGTGCCCCCTATTTCGAAATCTAAAAATAAAAATCCCATACATCGAGTGAACCTCTCTAACCTACATATAATCATTCGCAAATTTTATTTAAAGGTAAAAAATTTAGCTAGAGTCAGGTGATATCGCGAATAGATTTTGATGGACATGTAGATGCAGCAGGCCCGTAGCTAGATATTTTGGCGCCCGGTTCAAGTAATAATTATTGCGCCCTATACTGCTCTGCTAAGAATAA